>JABUQX010023766.1:0-42500 GCA_015478945.1 Trachelipus rathkii | reverse complement strand
CAAAAAGTGCATTAGGGGAGAGTCGGGAGACGAAGTTATACCTAAAGTGGTCCAAGTCACCCCGCCCGACGCTACCATAAATAATAATGATATTGATGTATCGGTAATCTGAAACAAATTTTAAGTGTTTCTTTATCCCTATACAAACGTAATGAAGCTTAATTGTTATGATTTTCCTAGCGTTATTTTTTATATTTTTAAAGAAACTATAAACTTAAATAATATGAAAATAGATGAAAAAACAAAACAAATAATTTATCAATACCATTTTTGTACATTAGATGTTTATGGTTTTAATATAGTCACTGTAATTTTGACTAGAAAATTCACCACAATTACTGAAGTATTTTTAAATTATTTTTGTACATTTTAGGTTTCTAGTTTCGAATAGAGTATTAGGCTGAATGGAAACTCAAGATTACAAATGAATTAAATAAACTTTAGCTAATTATTATACCTTTTTTTTTTTTTTTTTTTTTTTTTTTTTTTTTTTTTTTTTTTTTTTTTTTTTTTTTCGTTATTACATTCCTTTTGCTTTAATACTTCCTTTTTGTATAGCTTTATATTTTCACTCTTTCCAGCACTCTTTAGAAACTTGTTAATATCTTTAATAACGTTTTTTTGCTTACCTAAACAAAATCATGTTCCCTCTTGTTAAGATATTTCCCATTTAATATTAGAGCCAGAGTTAATATTAAAATAATGGGTGTAAATTAAAAATTACAGTAAAATTAAAAGTTTTAATGCTAATATATAGCAGTAAATTCTTAGGCAACACAATACAAGAAAAATATTCCAATTTTGTTCATTTTTTCTTCTTAAACAACACACACACTAGCAAGACAACATAGCCTTATGTCAACTTTCACCAAAAGGAGAAGTACGAAGTCAATGATGGTGGTGGACTTCCCGTCACCCAAACAATTATAATAAACCATAGTAAACGACATTTGGCGAATTCCAATCCCATGTTTTACCTAACCAAAGACTGCTCCATCTCAAATCCTACGAAATATGTGTGAAATACAATATAGTTGCGAGGGTTCTACGCAAATTAGCACACTCCACGCACATTTACAAATTCTCAAAAGAAACATCAAGAATTTTCATTTTTCTTAGATTAAATTTACAACTTTTTATATTTACTTTGGTGGTTAATGCGCGATGTCCACACAAAAATCCACTATATGAATCTGAGAAAATTCCAAATCAGAATTGAATAAATGATTATAAAAACTCATAATACTTCCCACTTGCATTTCTTCTATTTTATTCATTTTATTTAATATTCAGTTAAAGTTTTTCAAAGGCAATGTTTTAGTGTGGCTTTTTTTTCATTTTGATGTCTAGCTTTAACCTTATTCAAATGGTTATAAAAAATCATTAAATTTTTATTTTTCGAACGCTGATTACTTTTTAATCAAGATGACGATGTTTACGTGTTTAAAAATAAAAGGTCAAATATCAAAAAAAAATCATATGCAAAGATAAATGGAGGTAGTATTTCTTCTTCATCGTATAATCAACTTTTCACTATCGCTTTACCTTAACACTAATCTAATACCACCCTAAACCTAACTTTTTGTAAGCCTGCAGGCCTAATTTACAAGAAACGCTAACAAAGGACAATTCAACTTCCAAAAGGAAAAAAAATAAGTAAATAAGCCATATGGATAAGACCCAGTAGATTGTTCTTTATATCAATTACTAATTTAAGTTACGCATAGATAACATGCCTCGATACGAGACTTTCTTTCTTTGCATAACGCAAAGTAAGTGAAGTGTGGGAAAATAGAAAGAAAAGAGTCTTCGAAAAATATTACGAATGAGCTAATTTGCACATATGAATAGCATAGAAGTTAAGTCGGTTGGAAAAGAGCTAGTCAGGGAAAGGATGATACTGGCATGCAAAAGTACAAGTTGAACTAGCGCTCTCCTAAATAGGAGGTCTGCGACTGAAGGGGTTCAGAAGGGCAATATCCGTTATAATAGCGATAGCATTAGAAGAATGGTGCAGCAGCTTGACAGGAAGAAGAGAGTTAATGAGAGCAGAACAATTGATAAGGCATATAGTTCTAGACTGCAGCCAGTCACCTTGTCCCGAATTTTCAAAGAAGATCTGTATGAGAGTGACCGCCCCATATTTACAGCTGTGTAACTCATATATAATTAATACAAGGGCGAACGGCACTATAATGCAGAGCAAGCAACTAAGATGGTTTAAAAAGAATTCTGAAGAGGTTTCAAAATATTTAACTCTTAAAAACTTATTTAGATTGATAAACAATGTGATCTTTCAAAAAAAGACCACGTGAAAAGATATGCAAAAAATATAATGAACAGAGAACGGCTTCAGCTCTGTTTTCGAGGAGATTATAATTGAGTGGAACATAATATCGAGTATATTGGAGAAGAAACTGAGTTTCTGAGGCATTGAAAGTCACCATATGTTATTTTCTCCAATTAGAAATACAAAAAGAATACTTTCTCTAAGGCTACCCTTCTACCATCGGTTATATGTTGTAGGATGGGACGTCAATCAAAACGAATTGAATAACGATGGATGAACTATCAGCTTAGGGTTCTAGAATTGATGTGGTGACAGAATGAAGGTAATTAGCTATAAATAGAAAGAGTTAGATTTATAACAGAATCCTAAGAAACTGTTGCTGATAAATTTAAGGATTAAAGGTGGGCTTCTTCAACAGCTTCTATAAAACGACAGGAATTAAAATTGGAAATAATATTAGGGATAAAAGGATGGGCATCGAAACAGGGAAATTTTAAAATCAAGATTTGTTCCAGATTCTATCAAAAGCTTTCGATATGTCTTGCTGTGCAGTATGAGATTCACCAAAGTGCCGAAGATCAAAGGACCAAGTGTCAGAGAGAGGAAAAAGAATATAACCGGCAGAGCTTCCCTTCCGGAAACAATACTGGTAATCAGAGATAAGATTATTGGACTAAAAATGTTTTTAAATCTTCCTATTTATGATAGATTAGAAAACCTTTAAAAGTACTGAGGTCAAAGAGATAGAGCGATATTAAGAAGGTTGAGAGAGAAGGGATCTTCCTTTCTTCGACGCAGATTGAATGAACTTACACTTACAACAGGAAGGAAAGGTCGAAGTTGATAGGGTATACCACATTATAAATATAATAATTAAAAAATAATTGAAAAATTGAGTCTATAGGATCTTACCTTTGGTTTTGATTTTTTCAAAGATTGATGCGCTTTGATAAGATCTCATAAGTAACTTTGCCTGTAGTTCATACCACTTACTTAAACTTAGTAGGTAAATTGATTAGCTGAAGGTAAAGAGAATAGAAAAATTTGAAATATTAAGAAATTAATAAATGGAATTTACCTTCTTTTTAGTATTAAAATTTGTTATTATAAATTTGATTTTTTAATACGTGCACACGTTAAACTCGTTTTGTGATAATTGAAGAAGTTATGAAAAAATGCGCTAGTGATTTTGGACAATTATATTCAATAGTGGCAAAGTACAAAATCCACTAAAACATTGTTTTACAACCTACGTATCTAAATATTAAAAATAAACAAAATGGAAGAGATATACTGTGTGGAAGTAATATATAGCTTTTTATATAGCCGCCCACCGAAGAGATGCGAATCGAAAGACCATTGCAATGTTAAAGAATTATAAATTTACAAAATAAGATAAAATTTTCTGTGAAGGAACTTCTTGATCAGCTTGACAGGAAGGCCTTCTAAGTGTTCTTTCTTTGACTAATGATAGCTAGAATTTTGATTCTGTGAGAGTGGATGAGCGCAATTACTATTACCTGAAATTTTAGATTGAACAGTCACATAGCAGTACACTATTGCATTGAAGAATTGAATTTGAATTTGAAGGATCAACATGATCTATATTATTGTTGCTTTGACCAATTAAATTGGAGAAGTCACTTTATTAGTGCATCAGCTTTTCCACTGGAGACAGAGTGGGTAATAGATAAGTATCTATTAATTAATATTGTCATCTCTACCCATTGTGGAGTTAAAAATCTAAGATAACCTCCACATGGTAGAGATGCATATAAGAAATGACGGATCATGGTTGTCCTAAATCCCACCTTAAACACCACACTCTCCTGATCTTATGTCACGACCAACAAATGAATCCATCAACACCTTGCCCAAAGTCAGAAGGCGTTAGCATATTAGCGTCGTCTGAATAGAATATATCTTCAATTTTAATTCTTGCTGTCCACTCTGATGATGACATTTCTACTTTCTGGCGCACAAATTGAATAAGATAGGACTCATCCAATAATTCACCTGAAAGCTCTACAATACTCTTCTGAGCAGTTAAAGTTATAGACTAAGTCTGTTTGAGCGGTGGAAGTTGTTTCCAATATGGGAGACTAACTTCAATTGAATAGGAGGTTTGAATTGCCATAAAGCTTCAAAAAGGAATTTTAGGAATAATTTCCCAATTATTCATCTAATTTCAAAATTCATTTTCTTCGACTCTTAGATTGAGTCAATATTTAAATAAATGAAACATATGACAGTAAGTTAGTTGCTTTACCTACAGTTTTATATAGAGCCATCCCTTAAAACTGTTTGCGTATCCATCTCTCCAATGACCCCACCCAACTGGTAATAAATTGAAATATTGAATATGCTTTTACTGATTAATATAAGCATAGGTTTGGAGAAACACCATTGAAGACAAACTAGATTCTAACAGCATATTCTTTACCTTTGTTTGAAAATCTAGCATTATTGTCTTGAGGACAAAAACTGGAAAGGTTATGCCATATAGATTTGTGAACGTTGGAATGAGTAGAAAAGATTCAGTGGACATATCTGGAAGAACATCAACATGAATTTCATTTAGATAATTTAAGGAAGTGATAAATAATAGATGCCTCATGTTTGAAGTTTCCTTATTAATTATCCTCTACAAAGAGGTATTGTTCCTGTTAAAATTCCCACCCAATATGCCATCAAAAGGACGCACCAAAGAATAATTCCTTGTGCTATGAGAAGAATTGGCCATTTTTGATATTTAAAAGGAAATATTACTGCTAAAAGTATTTTCGGTATGGGTTCGGTGTGATCCCTCTGACAATAACATTCTTTTCAGTGCTGCTGGCCTTGGGAATCCAAAAAAAGCCCATTGAGATCTAACGAAAAATGTAGCGAGTGGCTTCAAAAACTTCAAGTGTTGAAGAAGCTTTGTTTGTGCAGCTTCACCATTTTGCCTGAGCCTTCGACCACAAACAAGAATTGGATTTTCTATCACCATCATAATTTTATAAAGGTTGTTTTGCAATCTTTATTTTGGGATGAACCTTCTAACAAATTATCATCTTTAAATAATAACTAAGTTAGATATAGCTAGCATTAGAAGTTCATCTTTTTAGGTTTTGTGAAGAAATAAATTTCTTTAGGAGAAACAATGCTGCGCATTATCTTTAACCAACGGAGGTGAGCTTTCTCATCACAATTTCATCAAGCCCCTTACTCCTGCTGATTAATTTGAATATTTTTGAAATTACCCTATAAAGCTTATGTACACTTAATAGTCTTTAAAGGGGTAACAAAGACTGATTAACACCCAAAAATGTGTGACATTGCAATGTCTTTTCCTTATTGGCCTCAAAAAACATTTCAGTTTACTAATAGGCCACATATTGATCTTGAAGTATCCAGGAAGGACCCTTAAGAAAGAAAATTAGAGGTTGTGTAATACCTCTTGGTACCTCAGACTTGAAGGTTTCAGCGCGATTGATGTAAGCAAAAAAATGGATACCTGTACTCTTGTTTCAACTTGTATTTTGATTTAGGTAAAATTCTTGAGCCTTCTTGTTTACATTAATATTTTAATTTTTGCTCTCGGACAGCGGGCCATGAAGAACTATTTGAGCGTTCTACAAAGAACTTTTAGTGTTATTTGCAACAAAACATACAAAACAAAAAAAATAAATAAGAACTAAAAAAAATAAAAATATATCAAAGATTTCTTCATCTGGTTGAAGTGCTGTCGACACGCGTGAATGTCGAACAATGAATGCTTGAGATCCGCATAGAAAGAGGCTATTGGCTACCCGGAGCGGTCAATCTCTTGAGGGACAGAGAGATGAGATGTATCGCGAACACCACTCCAGTATCTTGGTCACTTCACTGAGTCTACCGCAATAACGACGGTTCTGTAAGTAATTGAATCTCGTCAACAAGAAATAAACTTTAGTTGGGTCTTATTTCTTCCACAACACATCAAACAACCTTTATAAAGCCTCTTCGAATGCTGTATTTATTCCCCTGCATTATTCTCATATTATTTGCATTAATTTACTTGCTTGGATGGAGTTCAAAAAATAATTGCTCCGATTCTTCAAGTCGCATTTAATAACTGTCAGGACGATTTGGATGCCTCATATGTGTTAACTATAGGGATGCCCTTTGTGTTGCTAAAATTTTGAACTAAGAAACAGCTCATATTACTGCTGCAGGCCTTGAGTGAATTTCATGTTTGATAGTCCAAAATGGAGACAAACCACCATTATTATCTACATGAACAAAATAGCTTGAATGCCATATTTGAATATTTTACAAGGAACACACCTGAGCCTGAGGTTTCTTCTCTAGACGCTCCTAGAGTGTCAACCAAATCTTTATTTTTATGATCCAAAAATCACTGTTCATACTTTTGTCGCGAGATTAAGGAAACTCTCTCAACATAGAAAATTCTACAGTTGTAGCCTACTATTAATAAAAACGCTATTACCATGTATTAGTATTATCTACGGCTTCTAGGCTATTTATTTATAGTTAAGTTTATCTTCATTTGCATATTATGTTAATATTCTATTCCTTTCAGCCATTGCACATCCGTGCTTCAATAAATTTGTCACTGCAGACAACATACCAAATTTATTTGTTTGATGGTTCTGCTGAGATAAAAGTCAATATTTATTATTTATATTATTATTATTAGATTATTAATTATTTTTCTATTATTTTATTATTTTTATTATTCTATTATTATTATGATTTATTTTATCTATATTATTATTAATATTATATAATTTATTATTATTATTAATGTAATTATTATTATTATTACTATTATATTCATTATTATATATCAGATTATTATGATTATATTACATTATTATATTAATTATTACCTATTACATTATTATTAATTATCTAATTAATTATTACTTGGATTATTATTATTATCTATTATCTATTATTATTATTATTAAAGTATTATTATTATCATTTTTTTCACTATTTATATTATTATTACTTATTATTATTATTATTATTATTATCTATTATATTCGATCAAAATTTAAATTTATTAAAATTTTTAAAAATATTTATTTGTGAAAACATTCCTATGTTTTATGATTAAATATTATATTTATTATTATTATTATTCATTATTAATTGAGTAATTATTATTATATATATAATTATTATTATTATTATCTATTATTATTATTAATTATTATATTATCATTATTATTATTATTAACTCTATATATATTTTCTCATTATCATATTATTATTTATATATATAGGGAATTTTATCAGTCTCTTTAACCCTCATTTCGTTTACACTATCTGATAAATAGTCTTTTACGAATGTATATGCAGTAGAATTGAGATACTATTTCCAAATATTTATTTCTTCCACTTTTTGCCTGCGGTTCTTAAATTTTTAAAAAAGTAATGTAATAATAGAATTAACTACATAATTAATTAAATTAACATACCATAATATATAACTATATAATAATAATAAATAATATATATTATATACAGGTTAAACGATACTAATATCAAGTATATATCAAGTAATTATATATATATATAATTTCCCTTGATTTATATAATATATATATATATACTATATAATAATTTACTATTATTTATATATATTATAATATATATAATGAATATATACTTATTAAATATTGCATTCATAATATAATAAGCTAAATAAGAGTGAATATGATTAATTATTATGTATTATTTATTAAATTATTATAATATTATTTATTTATTATACTATATATTTATATATTAATTTATTAATATATAATATAATTATTATTAATTATACTTAATTATTATTATATATTATATACTATAATTAAATATATTATATATAAACCTGGTGAATACCTGTATTAAACTTCAATATTAATAATATTAATAGGATTTCTTATTTATTATCATCGATGTATATTATATTTAATATTATTATATTTTTCATTGGATTTAAATTATTATATATAATTTTATAGGATCTTTACAAATGTTGAGACCGGTATATAAAATATATAAAATATATTTAGATTCCATTAGGAAATTATTATATTATATTTTACATTTTATTATTATATTATTATTAATTATTTTATTTTAGTTATTTTAAATTAATTTATAGATTATTATATAAATATTATGAGTATTTAATTATTATTTATATATATATTATTAATTTATTATTTATTAATTATATTTAATTATTAATAATAATTAAAAAATAATAGTAATAAACAAATAATATTTTATTTTTAATATTTATATTATTTACTTAATTAAATTATATTACTAATGTATGATTTATCTTAATTTAAATTATTATATTAATATATGCTTATGACCTCTTTATTATTATTATTATTATATGATCTTCGTAAATTCGATTATTACTATTATTATTATTATTATTATTATTATCTATTTTAATTATTATTATTATTATTACTATGTATTATTATTACATAGTATTATTATTATTTCTTTATATTTTTATTATTTACTATTATTTATTATTTCATTGATTAATTATTTATTTATTACTTTATTAATTATTATTATTATTAATTATTAATGTTCCAATTATTATAATATTCTATTATTATTATTATTATTAATGATTATTATTATCTATTATTATTATTATTATATTATTATATATATTAATTATTATTTTATTATTATTATATCATATTATGTATTATGTTGTATCTTGTTTTCAGGATATTAATTATTATATATTTATGATTATATTATTATTATGAATAATTATATATTATTATTATATTAATAAACATTCTTTATATATTATTATTATTATTATTATTATAATATTATATAATATTATTTATTATTATATATATATATTTATTATTAAATTTATATATATAATAAATTTTATTATCTAATATTTATTAATATATGTATATTTATATTATAATAATTTATATTTAAATTAAATATTTATATTAGATTATTATTTATTATCTATTATTATACATTTAATATTATATACTTATATTATTATATTTAATTATTATTATTATTATATTTTATTATTATTTCAATTTATACATTATAGATTATTATATTATATTAATATAATTATTATTATTTTTTTATTATATTCTTTATTTTATATTAATTTACTAGTTATTACTATTAATTTTATTTTTATTATACTTTCTTTATTTTATTATTACTAATTACACTTAATTATATTTACCTTATTGTATCTATCGTATCCCCTACTATTAGTTTATTATTTATCTTATTATTTATATTTTAATTTATTTCTCATTTATTATTTTAAATATATTATTATTATTTATTTAATTTTATATTATATTATTATTAATTATCTATTATACTAATTTTATATATATATTATTATTATATTATTTATATATTATTTATGATATTATTATTATTTTATTTATTAATTATTTTTATTAATTTACCTTTATTAATTATTTATATTAATTTAATTATACCTTTATTAATTATCTTTATTAATTATATTAATTCATTTATATAATATTATATTATATATTATTATTATTATTATATATGATTAATCTCAATACATTCCATTATAATATGGTTTAATTATTATTAATTATTTTAATTATTATCATTATTTATTTTTATTAAGTTTTTATTACATCTAATATTTTTCTCTTTTTATTTTATTTTTCATATTTGTTATATTATTATTTATTATTTCATTATATTATAAGTCTATAAAGTTTTTATTATTTAATATTATATTAATTATTATTAATGAATTATATTATTATTGTATATTATTCATTATTACATAATCAGCATTAAATAACTATTTTATTATATTTTGTAATAATTTTGTTAATTATGAAATTCTCGTTATTGATACATTTTTCCTTTTTAATTAAAAAGTATGTCAGGATATTCTTTATTTTCATTTCTTTAGTATATTTATTTAATATACTTAATTATTGACTATTTATATGATATTGCAATATTGATATAATAATAAATTAATTCTTCTTACTCTTCTTCTTTTTTTTTTCTATTATTCTTATTCTTAATCTTCTTCTTCTTCTTCTTCTTATCTTATTCTTATATTTAGTTCTTTTCTTCTACTTCTTCTATTATTAATTATCAATAAATTAAATTTATTAATTATTATTATTATATAATTAATTATATAATTTCTTTTATTATTTTTATATTTCATAATAATATTATATTTATTTATAATAAATTTTTATATTTATTCATCAATCACTGCATTTTTATATATCTTATTAATTATTTATTATGTTTATTAAATTTATAGTGTCAAAAAGTAATATTAGTTAAGTAAGTCAGATCATTCACACTGCTTCGTACATGTTAGTATACATATATATATATTAGTAAACTACTGACATAATACAGTTCATTGAATTTATTATATTATCGAATAATTAAATAATAAAATATAATACATTAAACCAAGAATTCACCTTAAATAGGCATGTCTGTTTAATTATTAATTATTATTTTTAATATTATAATTATTATTTTATATATTAATTATGTTGTATGATAAGCTGTTTTTGCTTGCTTTAATTAAAATAAATCTGACATATCTTATTTTTGATTAATAATATTATTATTTAGTAAGTTATAGTATTAGTTGATAGACGATTATTAGTATCTATTAGATTAATTTAATCTTCACGTGTTATAGTGATTAAGAATGAACATAATGAATAATAGGAGTAATTAGACTTATTTACACCCCAAGACTTAATTAATAATACTAATTAAAGTATTAGTTCAATAAGTATAGTCAGTTATTCTAAATCTCATATCTTCACAAGAGATAGTATCCGATTTAGTAACCTTGTTATATTCTATAATATAGTGTAAGTAGTTGTACTCTTAAAATTAGCAATTGAAAAAAAAATTATCATTAATTTAGTGTTTATTTTCAATTCATTGCAGATACTGTTGGCTACATTTGTAGTTAGCGGTTTTAGTTTTCCTCGTCCCGACGAGAGTCATTATAAAATCCCAGAAGTGGGAACTGGCCAACGATCTCAGTATTACGTTCTTCATTCTGATGGAACTTATAAATATGGGTTTGATGGGGGAGATGGAGCTTTTGAAAGTGTGAAATCTCATGTTGTTGGAAGTAGAGATGGTAAATTTGGCTACGTAGATCCAGAAGGAAATACAGTCCGAGTGGAATATAAAGCAGGAGAAGGAGGATTTGTGCCACATGGAACTCATATTCCGAAACCTTCCCCAGAATTTACAAAAGCTTTTGAAGAAGCCTCAAAACGCGTCCCCACTAGCTCTTCACACGATCATAAACATAAGCCAGATAGTGAAGTTTGGGATTCTAATACTGATGCTTCCTATGGTTTTGAGTTCTCTTCTGATGATCATTCAAGAAACGAGAAAAGCGATGCTGATGGAACCGTCACTGGAACGTACAGTTATGTTGATGAAAACGGAAGAAAAAGAAACTTTAACTATAGAGCTGGAAAAGGCATTGGGTTTGTTATTGATGGAGATGGACTAGTAGAAGACGTTAGCGGTGCAGGGGCAACATCTAGTATTAGAGGACCAGCAAGACAGCCTTCATCATCTGGTGGAAGATTTTCTTCACAACACTTTAGTGGTGTAACTTCAACGAAATCGCAAGCACCTGGTGATGCTTCTTATTCGTTTTCTTATGATGCTGGCGATCATTCTCGTTCAGAAGTATCAGACCCAAATCTTAATATTATTGGAAAATTTTCATTTGTTGCTGATGATGGAAAAGATAGGAGTGTGAATTACGTAGCTGGAGCTGCAACAGGTTTTCAAGCTGAGGGCGATCACTTACCAAAAGTTTCAGACGTTCATGCTGCCAGTCATTTTGCTAAAAGACCTCAGACAGTTGGCAGTGTTGCGAGACAACCTTCACGAGCTTCCACTGGGTACAGTGGACATTCTTCAGTTAGACAGAGAGGAGGAAGTAATGGACAATTATTTGGTCTTCCCAAGGTAGAAATATCTCAAAGACTCCCCCAAAGACCCTCCCAAAGACGACCATTTGAGGAAGCAAATATTGTATCAGCGTTCAGTCCTGCAGGTCCCTATTCTTTTTCTTATAACACCGCAACTCATTCAAGATCGGAATCAGGTGATGAGAATAATAATGTGAAAGGTAATTTTGCTTTCATTGCCGAAGATGATGGACAGAACAGACAAATTAATTATGAAGCAGGTTCAGCAACTGGCTTTATTGCTGAAGGTGCTCATATTACCTATGTGACCTGTTGTACCGGGTGACTCTGTTCTGGTCACCAAATGGAAGAATGTAAAGTGGGAATTCTGTTCATCGATTGATCCACTTGCTAGTACAGAGACTCTGATTTTCGCTTCCTACAATTCGATTTTGAATTACAGATACATATTCTTAAGAACTGAAACTTTGACAGGATGAAATGTTGCAGGTACTTACTTACGTTGTGGATAGATGATGGCACAAGTTTAGACTTATCAGTTTAAAAGAGGCCAGGAGATTGGTTTTGAACGAAGATAAGTTAGTGTTCGAACACAAGCCAGCGTTCCAGCTAAGCAAAACACCCTTGCCACCAATTCAGACTTCTTGAATTTTATGTCATCTTCATACATATGGTAGCCTGGCGAAAACTATTTCATCAAACAATACTGCAGAAGACCTGCAACCTCGTTCAATCAGGCACGACGCAGGACAGGTGCTGGAACCTCGTTCCCATCAACGCATTTCATCATCTACTGCATACATGTGGAATTCAGCTTCATACTTACCCGGCCATCACCCATCATCACACTTCAAACTCAACAGACATTCCAGAAACACACCTACTTCAATAAACTCGCATCAAGTTTTAAACCTGTATTGCACACACCATCAGCAGTTCAGGGACAATAGATTCAAAGGCCATCAGTTCCACTCCAACTCACTCCCAGCATCTTTCCAGGACTTTACTAAATACTCCTTACGAAGTTTCTGTATACTCTGGCTGGATTTGTTTATGTATTAAAATTTTATCTGATTATTATTTGGTCTAGTTAACCTGTTACAAGTAAATTTAACCTGTTTATCTAATAGTTAAGTTTCTTCAATTCGAATATTATAACATTTTATTACCACTATTAGATATTACTGTTGCTAGGTTTATATATTATTATATTATATACTATATATACTATCATGTTTATAAGTACTATAGTATAATAATACTATATTATATATCTACTATATATATAATTATATATACTAATATATTCATAATATATTATGTATATATACCTAATATACTACCCGTCTACTATACTGTAATACTGACTATATACTCACTATACGTATACTATATATACTATAATATATATACATATATATATACTCGACATATTTTTATAAAACAAAATAACTATGCATACTTCTACTATATATATACCTATATATGTAATATTTAATTATATATATATACTATACATATATATGACTATACTGGTATATAACGCTAAAATTGTTTGTAATTGCAATCAAAAAATTGTATTCAGAAACGTTGTTTTAATCTTCAAGTCATGATATATACTATATAATAATATAATTATATATATGTAGCCCTAGGATATATCATAATAGATAAGATGTAGACTAATATACTACCTAGTAATAGTATATCATCATATAATACTAATATCATATATTTACTATACGTAAGTATATCATACTATATAATTATACCGCTGTGTTCCACTTTAAAGATTCTTTGAAGATCTTGAAGTGTATATAGAATACCTATATATTGGCCCTGTTATGTTTTAAGACTCGTCAGTTTCAGATTTTTTCTTTTTTTTTTTCCTTTAACTTTATTGCTGTACTAGATACTACAAGGAATTTCAGGGTGATGGCATGATTTTCAAAAGTCGAAATATTTTAATAAATTATTTAAAAATCAAATTATATATCACTAAGATTTTAAACATATGCGCTAATATCTGAAAATATAGTTACGACACTTACAGAAGTCAATTAACATTTGAAATCAGCGTATATGTAAAGCTTATTACAAAATGTTAAAAAACAAAAACAAAACATATTTTTTTTTTAGGGAGAATTATCTCGAAAAGTGACACTTACAGGAAAACCAATTACAATTCTCGGACATCACGGTAAAGCTTATTACAAAAAATGTAAAAAAAAAAAAAAAATTAACAAGAAATAAAAAAAAAACTTAGGGGGCTCGAGCCGACGGGGACAGAGGGGGGACGTTTTTCATTACCCCTGTAGGAGGAGGGCGGAGGAACCCCGCGCACAATATACCAAAGAGCGCGGGGTTCCGGAGACCTCCCCGGAGGGGGGAATTAGCTCTATCTGTCAGTTCCCGGAAGGCCGGGAGACCCGACTCCTGCCATCTTTGCGGGTTTACCCTTGGGTATTCCTTTAGTTAAAAAAAAAAAAAATGAAATATTAAAACTGACGGGAGTCGTAAACCTAACTGGTCCTATATATTTTTTGATCATGTCCGTTACCACTGAAATTGATGTTAGATCAATATACAGTAGAAATATATGAAAAAAAACAACAAAAAACAAATCAAAACGACGGAGGTCTTAAAACATCAGGTTCCTATGTATCATATATATATCTATAGTGTATTATAAATAATATATATAATTTAATATATAGTACTACTATAGTATATTATATACTAGTATACATATATATATATATACGATATAAAATATGTATACCTACCTGTAATATATCACTATATATATACATATATACTATAATATATATATACTATATTATACTATACCCTATATATATATAGAATATATTATATATTTAGTGATGAGAGTATGTCATCTTTTTCGCATCCCGATGTGGAGCGGATGTTTTTGATTATTATGACTTTGGTGATCCATAGTTAGTTGGAAACGCTGGGTGTAATAAAAAGTCTTGTAAAGCATCTGGAGAGTCAGTATCTGTCAACACCCACTGGAACTCGAGCTCTCATGCGTGGCAGAAAGAAGTATGCAATCTTTACGATTGTGTTAGCGATTATTGGGTAAATTTTTTGTTTTGTAGTGCTCCCTATGGTACAAGTTGACCCGGACACTAAGATCCTAAAGACCGATAAAATTAATAGTCCCCTATATAAGGAGAATATCATATATATTACTACATTATATAATATATATATATATATATTACTTATATACTAATATATATGATATTATTATATACTATAGCATATTATATATAGCTAATATAATACTAATATATATATATATATATATTATATTAAAATCATATACTATTATATATATATTATACTACTATATTAACATTATATATATATTATATATTATATTAATATATATATTATATATATAATATATATATATATTTTTCATATATTATATTATATAATATATAATATAATTAATATATAATAAATAATTATACAATATATATATATAAAAATCACTAACTATATATATATTAATATATAATTAATATATTACATAATATATATACATAATTATATAGCTATATATAATATAATACTATATGTCTATTATATTACTATATCAAATTATATTATACATATTAATATATATATTACCTATATATATGTATAATATATATATACATATACACTCCATACTTTGTAAAAAATTTTTTAATTTATGTTTCGTACTTATGTAAGATTTGCGCCGGAGCAAATTCAGTATTTGTTATGTATTGGTGTGTAAACAGTTATATATACATGTCAAACATGAGATACTCATCAGTCAGATACAGTCAGATCATTATTAAGAATCAAGAAATCTCACTCAACGATATCTCTCAGGAAATCCTCAGGCGAGAGCACGATACTTCAAGGAAGGATGCGACTGAATTTCGATCACGAATTTTCGCACTAAACGAAGAGTCAGAGGCATTTGTGGAAAACGCGCTGGAAAAGGGACATATGTGTGACTACCAATTCCGCTTACGAAGAGAGAGTATCTCAACAGAAATAGGACCATTTTCATTACTTACTTTTACTTGAATAGTGTCTTACTACTCTACTGTTGAATAAATATCATTTCAATATCGGATTTACTACATACCATCTCTGGTAATATGGGTGCTTTGCTCATACAAGTATAACACAATCTAGCAAGCCTACTATCATAATTGGTCGATACCGGATGAATTTGACACCCAGAACTTCAATCTACACCCCTTTTCTAAAAACAACAATGAAGAACTTAAAGATAAAAACCTAACATAATACTAAAATTCCAATCAAACCACATTGGAGAAAGTTAGGACTCAAGCAACACGAACATTATGATACTGGACTTCACATTTTAAATTTCTAATTGGATTTATGGTATTCACTTTTTCACAACTTATCACAGATTCCGCAGGAATATCATCGCTAGGCATAGCAATTCCATTTTATGCATTGGATTTTCTTCATCATGTCTCAAGTTTGGATTTGCGGAGAAATCATTTTTTGAATTCCACTACCGAATCTTGATTCCTTTTCGAATTCTAATGGTTCTGTGACCTCTCCCACCTTTTGTGTATGAAGAAATTTTTTCAAATACAAGGACCTTTAAATTTTCCGTAAGCAACTTCGCCTACTACATACTGTGCGAACATTCACTTTACGGTATGGATTTCTCATCATTTAAGTCTTGGTTATGGTGGCAGGGAAATTCATTTTTGGATGTCACACGAACTTTGATTCCTTTTCGAATTCTAAAATAGGTTCTGTGACCGCTCCCTTTTAGTATGAAGAAATTTTTCAAATAAAAGGACCTTACATTCAAGCAAACTTTCGGTCTCTCACATAGTCAAGCAATGTTCTCTCTTACGGTAAACTAGCTTTGCAACTATTTACGTGCCGCATTGTATCAATCAGATGGAATACATTAGAAGCCTTATACTAAGACCTTCCCTGGATTCAATCGGTTCGATCGATGTGCTATTTAAAATTTTCGTGAATATGTATTATTGTTCAATCCATAATTACTGCTCATAAATATTTTTGTATTTAAATGTTTGTATGTTTATTTATATCTAACGGATATAAACAAATATGCTTATGTTTAAAATGCCCCTTTTATTTTTGTATATATAACATTATTGTATTTTTAGGTATTCAAATATTTGTATATATGTTTAGATCTTCGGATGTAACCAGTTAAGCATATTTTAATATTTACTTTTCTTGATAGTTAGTACTTTTGATAAAGAGTTTCTCTAATAATATATAGCACAAATTAGATGTGTTTGCATTGAAAGTAGTAAATATGTATCTTAGTTATTTATTCTTGTATAATTATGATAGTGACATTCACACCACCATGAACAGAAAGGAAATATGTAAGGTCGAAGAAATTTGTTAAAAAGTTTTAATTTTATGTGCGTTATCTCTATGCTAAATATTTGGATATTAAAATTTTATAGCATTAAGTCAAAGTGAAAATATTTATAAACTCGTTTTGAAATGACTCTTCAGTCAGATACAAAGTCACAGAACAAATTATTAAGAATCAAAAGAAAATCTCACTCAAGATTACTCTCTCAGGAATCCTCCCGGAAAGAGCGATAAACTTCAAGGAAGGCTGCGACTTGAATTGTGTTGTGAGTCACAAAATTTTCGCACTAAAACGAAGAGTCAGGGGCAATTTGTGGGTTTAACGCTGGGAAAATGGCCTGTGATACCAATTCGCTACGAAGAGGAGTATTCCACAGTGAAGGACTTTTGTTTTTCTATACTTTCATTGCATATCTTTATTGTGAATAAAAATATTAAAATATGGATTTCGTTTAGAAAACCTTCATATGTGTCAATTGCTTAAAAGAAAAAGAAGCCCAAATTGGAAGTCTTACCCCTAATAATTAATTATAATAGTAAGTAATAGTGAAAACATATGGGAGGTTGTCAAGGGTAAAATTAATCTATTATAAAAAAAGTAAAGTACTAATACTGCTAATTCATACAGGATTAAATTAATAATAATAGCAATAATGAAGCATCTATAATTAATAAAATACCGACAATAATGTTTATAGCAAGTACTCTATTTATATATATTATATATATATATATATAATATATATTATAATATTATATATATATATATATATGGACATTTATAAACCAATTGACTCCGTTAATATTAGGTTAGGTTATTCTAAGGTTGAGTTTAGGTATTAGGTAGGTTAGGTTAGGTTAGGTTTAGGATAGGTTAGTAGGTTAGGTTACTTTAGGTTAGGTAAGGTTAGTACATAAAATTTAATGTTGTTATTTATTGAGTTAAATATTGAAATATTCAATTAAGTATGCAGGCAATTCGCTCCTGGAGTCACTGACTTATAATTATCTACTATATATACTACTTATATAAAAATATCATATATATATATATATATAATAATGTATATTCTTATTATATAGGATATATATATATATATTATTATAGTATAGTATAATATTAACAACATCATAATATATTATATGTATTATATATATATATATATATATATATTATATATGTATGTAAACAAATTAGATATATAGCTTACATAGATAATATATATTATATATAATATATATATATATTATTATATTATAGTATATTAATATATTATATAATATTAATATGATTATATATATATATATATATATATATATATTATATATATTATATTTTCGTAGCGTTTTTCTATTACCGTTTTATTTTTTTATTGTCTTGCATAAAAAAAAGGTCTTGCAATATTTAAAAAAAATTTTTTTTAAATTATTTAAATGCATTTTGTCTATAAAATCGAATCGCTGATAATCGTTAAAAAGTCGATTATCGAAAAATAACAATGCTAGTAGTAAGAGGGGGGAGACTAGCATCCAAAATGTTGCAAACTGCAAACCGGAAGTTGCAACCGGATGTAGCAAATGTTGCAAAGCAACATCTTGCAACATTTGTTTATGACGTTTGATACATCAAAGTAAGGGTTATTAAGGTCAGTAAGACCGAATTTAAGGTCTGGAAGACGGTTTTCTGAGTTTTAACCTGGTCTTAGGGGTTTTAGCCCCCCTAAAGGGGGTTTGTGATTCCTAGAAGGTTTTAAATGATCGATAGATCATTTTTGATGGTTCCATTCGATTTATCGAGGTCTTTTACCACTCGATTGATTTTTAAATCGTCTTTCTACGTGTTCTGGTTGGTTTAACACATTGAAAAACATAATCGACAAAAAATCATTACTCCAATACTCATGTTTACTACCCGTTTAATCAAGTTAAATAATAGTAATTATTTTCTTTCGATCAGGTTTTCAATGTATTAAACCAACCAGAACAAGTAGAAAGACGATTTAAAAGTCGATTTAGGGGTAAAAGACCTCGTTAAATCGAATGGAACCATCAAAAATGATCTATCGATCATTTAAAACCTTCTATGAACCAAAAAAAACCCTTTTGGGGGTTAAAACCCCTAAGACCAGGTTAAAACTCAGAAAACGGTCTTCCAGACCTTAAATTCATTCTTATATACCGACTTTAATAATCCTTACTTTGACGTATCTAACGTCAAAAACAAGTGTTGCAAGATTTTGCTTCGCAATATTTGCAACCTCCAGTTACAACTTCCGGTTTGCGGTTTGCAACATTTTGGCTGCTAGTCTCCCACCCCGTACTACTAATGCTATTGCTGTATTGATAATCTGAAACAAATTTCGAAAGTGTTTCTTTATCCCTACAAGAATGGAATGAAGCACAATTTTTATTTTTGTAGCTTTATTTTTTGTTTTTATTGAAACTCTATAGTTGAAATGGACGAAAATCAATAATAAAAAAAACTACAGGTAATTTGTTCATACCATTTTTTACGACAAATGTTTATAGTTTTAATACAGTGTTCATCTTATTTGGACTCTACGGAAATCCACAATTACCATATATATATATATATATATATTATATGATATATATATATATATATATATATATATATATATATATATATAATATATATATTATATATTTAATATAATTATATATATTATATATAATATAATATTATTATATATATATATAGTATATATATATTATATTAATATATATATATATAATTAATATTTGAAACGAATGTACCCACCATGGCTCACAAAGAAGCGGACACACTGAGTTGAAAAAAATCAACATCATGGGTGGGTCCTGGCATATACATATTTTGAATGTCAAGGAAAATTTGAATGGCGAAATCAATATTCAGTGAAAGGCAAATAAAAAATAAATAAAATTATATCCTTACATTATAAAATAGTCCTAATACTTACATACATAATCATATGTTGTAAAGATTATTTGCTTCTTGGAGATACAAGAAAATATAGTTACTACTAAAGTGGGAAGATTCAGATAAGATATGGGACAATCTTTTAGAAGGTTCTATGGACCACAAAGTAGGAAAATGACGACGGCGAATAGAGTCCAGTTGTGGACAATCAATGAAGATATATCGAACAGATTGCGGGGTATGGCTACGGCAAAATTTGCAGATGGGAGGAAGGTCCCGTGTAACATATAGTAACTGTGAGAGATATTGGTGTGGCCAATACGGAGGCGTGCAAGTATTAATTCGTGTAAGTACTTTCAGTGGGAGGAAGACCACTCACCGATGCTGGGCTTTATATTTCTAAGTTTCGCTCCCCTCTGATCATTCGTCCAGCACTCTTGCCAATAAGATCGAAAGCTTTGTCGGAGAGCAGGATAGTAATCAGTTGATGGGAGGCGGCATTGTATCGAATGGCTCTAATTTTACTCGAACAGTTTCCGAAAATAAGAGGCGGCATTTTTTGCACGGGGGAAATGAGAATTATATTTGTGTGAACGGAAGCAAAATAGCAACGATAAAATAATTGTTTTTAGGGAGTGGAGACAAGGTCGCAAAATTGTTGCATCCCATTGTGTTTTCTAGAATAAGTGGTTATTCGTTTGAGGTCGCTGGCGATCTGAATAATACATAAGAGTGTCTTAGCTTAAGAAATAGAATTCGAGAAAGGGACAATCATTATCGCCATTAATTCTGCCAACGTAAAATTGAAGAATTCGATGGAGGAGGTATGGAAAGAGGTTTGAGGCTCAGGGAAGAACGAGCACCATCAGCAAACCACACTTTCTGTACTCTCGTCTTTAGAGAAGATACAGCTAACTATCTGGAGGTAATTCAGGCGATGAATTACGGAAATGGCAGAAATTATTAATGGTTAACAAAACAGGATTAAAAGGTGGGCTAGGTATTTGGAAGAGAGGTTTAGGGGCCAAGCATGGTGGGAGCGGGGGAATCGCCAGTGCATTGTACTCTTGTTCGTTAAAGAGAAATGAAGCACCTTTTGCTAGGGAGTTAGGACAATTAGAATGATTGTGAACTGTTTGCAAATGGCCAGATTCTGAGGTATCTCCTGTATCTCCTGCAGAATCGGTGTCAGGACAGACGGTATTGGGGTTTCAAAAACGAAGATAAATTGTGCACATGATGTATTCTTTTCGGAGAGAGATTGGCATCACATTGGATTCAACTTCACACAGGGGAACGATCGGAAGGCTTCAGTGGGGAAGGGATCGCCTCGTTTTGGATGGGATCTTTAATAGGATGTAGTGAGTTGGGAAAGGCCTTGATCATATATAGGTAGGCATTGGTCCAGCTTTGGATCGGACTATAGGGCGATATAGAGAACTTAAGGGAACTTGCTTGTCAGCACCCAAGGATTTTGAGAGAGATGACGTAAACAGGGTCAGCACGCGATATGATAATATATATAATAATATAAAAACTATATATATATTCTAAGGTCATATATATATATATAAGTAGATATGATATTATATAGATATAGTATATATCTATATTATAATATATATAATATATATATAATATATATATTTATATATATATAGTAATATTATATATATAATATATACTATGATAATACATCATATATATATATTAGTGGTATATATATTATTAATATATATATATATATATTTATTATATATATATATAGTAATATATATATTATATTGATACTATATATAAATATATAGTATATATATATATATTATTTATATATATATATAATATACTTATATATATATATATATATATATATCTATATATATATATAATTATATATTTATATTATATATATAATAATAATATATATATATTATTATTATATATATTATATATGTTATATTACTATATATATATATATAGTATAATTAGTATATATATACATATATAGGGGTACACAAAATAATGTACTAACCCTTTTGAAAGACTTACAATTTTATATTATGACATATGCAAGTTTAAAGGCTTGGAATTACAAACATAATGTTTTTAAAGAATCATTTAGCAATGTTCAAAAATGATGACGCCATTGTCAGACACAGCTTGTAAACGCGAACCATGGAGTCGCAAACGACCGAAGACAGTTACATTTGGAATGTGAGACATTGTCTTAAAGATTTCCCAAATTTCAAATAGCATTTATGTTTTTGGGTTTTTGAGCGTATAAACTCTGTCCTTGCATATCTCACTAAAAAACAAGTCATTGGAGTGACATCTGTGGGAGCGCAGGTTTTCAATACTACCTTCGTCCAACTAATGTGGTTTGGAAATTGCATCGAGTTGTGAGCTCTGACATCGATATGGTAGTGGGGAGGTTCTCAATTCTTGCTGAAGTAAATCACGTCGATTATCACCAAACATTGCTTTCGGGCAATGTGTGGACCGGACTGACTCGCAGCTGACAAAGGTTAGGTATTCCTCCACCATCCGACCGCTCAGCTAAAAAGGAAAAAAAACGTGTCCTATAAAATGCAATGCTGAATATCCCACATCACCAGTTAACCCCTGGTGGTTTAAATTGGATCAGCTCTGTTAACATGGGGATTTACAGACCCCTTAGTAGGTACACATTACTCGCAATGTTAATCGCGTTCATTTAATTTAAGGTAGGCCCATCGCTCCGGATAATTATTGGTGGTAAACTTTGCTCATTTGCACATTTTAGCAAAAGGTACATATCACAAAATTGAAGGTCTCCGGTCCGGATTCGTGTTCACTTGAGAGACATGGGAGTGTATTGGTAATATGTAACATTGTAACAGCGTAAGAACGCGGTTGTTAAGAGGATGGACGATATATTTTGAGATGTGTGTCTCCGAGCCGTTTGTCGTAAGAGATTTCTGTGGGGCTCAGATGGGGTTTCCGGTACTTGATATCCTTTGCAGGGTTGTGTGGATTTCCGTTTGGCGTCCATGAACGATATTCTTGTTGGCGTTGTGAATGGTTCCGAATACTGCTATCAAATTTCTTTCTGCATTGCGGCCTGGTTCGGTGCGTCGTTAAGGAGACGCAGGTTTATCGAAAACTACTTTCTGAACGACTTATAGCAACACCGTGGGCGTGTTCCACGCGCTGAAGTTCCAATAGCATTTAAGGAATCACTTTCTCTTCATTCACAAAGATAAGTTATCTCCCACTCTGTTATAACAGTAGTACACTCACTGAAAAAACAATAAAGCAAGCAATGTTAGTATTTTTTGAGACACCCTGTTATAATACATATAACATAATATATATATATAACATGATGTTTTTATATATATATATTATAGTATAATATATATATATATATATATCATATTTCATATATATATATATTATATACTAATTATATTTATATGATATTAAAGATATAAAAATATATAGATATATATATAGTATAATAATAAATATATATATATATATATATTATAATATACATATATATTATATATAGATGGTATATATATATTAATAGCATAATATATATATATATATATATACTATATATATATATATATAATAATATATAATATATATTTTATAAATATATATATCATATATATATTATATATTTAATATATATTATTATATTAGTATATATATATATATTTAATATGTTATATATACTATATATTAATATATAAAATATATTATATATATACAGTGGCGTAACTAAGGTCAGCTGCGCCCCCCCGCGACTTATTTTGTGCGCCCCTTTGTCATGGCGCGGGATGGCATAGATTTTTGGAAACTTTTAAATGACAAAAAACAAAAGTTTTTCATGTTCATATCAAAAGAAAAATCACAATTAGCATTATCAATTAAGAACCAGAGTGACTATTACAATGAAAAACAAGGCTTAATATACTAATATATAAGAGATTGAGCATTTTTAAACTTTTACATTACTTGTTATTTGGTAAGAAAGCAAACTTGCTAATAACAGCAACATTATGTAATTACTATTTTAACATTTGACATTAATAGTATTTAAATGCTTATTAATCCCTTGTCATCATATTGCATCAACAAATTAATGTTCGCCCACTAATTTCTCCAGTACCATTGCGCGTAGCCGTCATAACTCATATGCTAAAGTTATACAGCCAACTTCACCTTAACTTACGGTCGTTAATAATAGTATTCTCAAATAACTAGTTTATTAGTTTATTTTGAAAAAGATCTTCAGCAGCATGTAAGTTACTGAGAGTGTCAGTAAACATAAAAGCTGTACACCTTTGGATACTACAGACAACTTATTATTTTCAATCAACAAATATTCTGGCCACTTCGGTGTGTTTTTTGTCATTTTTCTTTTCTTTACTTATCCTTTTTCATTC
Source organism: Trachelipus rathkii (assembly GCA_015478945.1). Taxonomy (NCBI): domain Eukaryota; kingdom Metazoa; phylum Arthropoda; class Malacostraca; order Isopoda; family Trachelipodidae; genus Trachelipus; species Trachelipus rathkii. Next base: position 17,420 of record JABUQX010023766.1, on the reverse strand, counting down.
ATACATTTCGCTGAAAGATAGAAGTTTCCTGTAACTAAAGAAACTTTTGTCCGTCGGTTCATACAATTTTTTGTGAATCTGAGATCAGAGCGTCGGAGTTGCTCGGGATTTAATCTGATTCGTCGCTCTCTGTAAGGGCTGTACGGGTTTCCACAAAAAGCAAACATGGTCTGTTTCACATTCCTCATACTCTGAGTAATTACGATTTCACTTGCTCATTAGTATATCAATGGCTCTGTAAAAAAAAACATCACCCTGAAATTGTGCAAAGGCATCATGAAGTCAAACATCCTTTAGAAAGCTCATCAAAGAGCTTGTCACTTTGCTTTTGCGTTTAGTAGGCAATGAGGTCTCAATTTGCCAGCTTCTTGCAATTTCCTAGGCATCTTTCATAGTTGTAAAACTCTCCCGCAAATGAGCTTAGTTTGGTGACACACCTTTCTTAAAAGAAGTGAGAGGCTTCATCCAGGGATAATGTCTGACTGTGTGGAGGTATTTGAAGATAGATGATATAATAGACTTTCAAAAATTTTAGTGTGTTGAAAACACAAGCGTTAAAATTGAAGGTGAAAAGAGACATTTGTCTTCTTATGCTATGGCCTCACACTACTTCAAGCTCTTTGTTGAACGTCTAGGGATGATTTTTTGCAATAAACAGTCAAAATATTAAATGGATTACATTTAACTGCAACAAGCAATCGAACCTCGAAAACCATCTAGTTGGGCACAGTCTTTTTTAACAGTTTTGTTGACCCTGCAGGTTTTCTGAAGAAATTTCTATTCAGGGTATGCCATCTTGCAAGGACTCTGAGGAATGAACCATATATCTCATTAATTTCAACTTAAGAAAAAAACAATCATTCCAATAGTAATATCCTTTTACAGAATCATTCAACCAAGATAGATTAAGGTTATGATATTGCACAGATGCAGCACTCTGTATTAGGCAACTTTCGCTTGGAATTTTGGTCTGCAGGCCAAGTATTCGCACACTCATACAAAAAATATCGAGTATATCCGATATATGGATATTTAAAAAAATATACATCTATAAATCGGGCTGTTAAAAAAATGATCGTGCGTATATGTAATAGCTATATTTATACTATAACTATATATATATATATTATAATATATATATATATGAATAATATATATTTATATATATATTAATAATATATATAAATATATGATATATATATAATTTATATTATGATATATATACATATAATATATTATATATATAATTAAGACTAGCACAAGGGAAAATAAAGATGACTGTTACTTCCGGTATATTTATGACTTAATATTATTAAATTAAAGTTTTTTGACATAAGTGAAATATTAATGTGGTTTAAATAATGAACAGTTCATGTAGAATATAATTTTTTATTCCAATTAGATTATCATAGCAAAGTTAATAATGACAGATTCTTGCCAGATCATTTAGTACTCTTATACACTCTTCTTTATAATATAGAGTAACTCAGTTACTTTATATTAGTTAGGATTAATAACATTTGCATTTAATATTACAGAGAGAATATACATGTATTACATAATAGATATATTGTCATAATTAATAACAATTCACATTATAATATAGAACTAACTCAAGTTCTTATATATCGTCAAGATTAATAACCATTCGCATTTAAAATTAACAGGAGAATTACACCGTATTAATAATAGTATATTGTCATAATTAATAACAATTCACATAAAAAATTATCAAGGATTATTTCACAATTAAATCAAGAATAAACCGGCTCGATAATCGCCAACGAATTTTAACGTGCCTCTTTTCTTCCTTTTCGAGAGGAGACGCTCTCAAAATTTGAAGTTGGAACAGAATCGCGGTTAAGTATATTCTCTATTAATTACGATCCTTCGTTTAGTATTCTCGGTCACATGACTGCCGACGGTGTACAGGATTAAAAGCGATTGGGGGAGGGAAGTCTCTCTCTCTACCTTCAGTATTTTTTGTATTATTTTGACATTAGTATTAAAATAAAATATTTTTATTAAAAATATTTCTACATAAATTAAAAATTTTAGTACCGTGTTACGGGATGCCTGGTACATAGTAATGTAAGTTAGGTGTACATCAGGTACAATAAGTCATATCAGAAAGTGAAACTGGATCAAGTGATAATAGACTGAGTATACTAATTCCCTTAAGTAAAGCGGCATATATATATATATATCGTAGTATGGTATATATATCTCATCAATCATTTCTACAAAATTAAAAATTTTAGTACCAGGTGTAATCATGCCACCCATATACTACGAACAAAAAAATAACTAGGAAGAATAATAATATAGAAAGTATATAAATAATATATTAAACTGATTATTGCAACTAAGAGTATCTTATTGAAAATTTTTAATTTATTCATAATGCACCATGCAAAATATCACCTACTTTATCTGCCACATATTGTCCAGATGGATTTGTTTTTGATTCTTCAGAAAAAGGGAACACAGAATAATTGCTTGCATTAGGATGAACTCGAATGGACGGCGAGTACCAACCTGTAATAAATACAATTACATTGAACTTGGAGCCGTGTTTCATCTCTCCTTATCATTCCTGAAATTCATGATAAAAATTTCGGTCTCGCCTAATAAGTGAGAGATAACAATGTAGTGATTTTGGTTTTAAGGCTCATATTTCCATCATTTCATGTCTTTTTTATTCATTACAGTTAGAAGCCTGTGCTGATGAAAAAAAAAAAAAGAGTATGAGAAAGAATTTCAAACAGTATTAAAAAGGGGACATTCCTCTTTCTATCTATTCAACTAAGTTTACCTTTATACTTCATTAATGACTTTGCTCTGGGATGGAGATATTATTAGCAAAGGGAACTGGGATAGGAAAATAAATATGAGTATTTTATATATTCACATTTATGTGAATATATAATTTGCACTCTGTGCTTCATTATACATTTATTTTAAGGAGATAAATTAAGAAAAATTATTTTCTAGTTATTTTTTTAAGTGGAAACATTATCTTAGAGGAGATTAGTTTTTGCTTTGGCTATTTGAGAAAGATAACAGAAAAAAAATGGAAACTCTCCAGGTAAGAAGGTGCAAGCGAAGGTGGGATTGCAGCAATTAGGTGAAGTGTAATAATGAGAATAGAGTAAAGTTAAAGGAGTAATGGGTAGACAAATTACAGTGGATATAATTATTTTTTTCAATTTTTTTATCCGTAAAAACTACGAGTGGCGATCCTGAATTGAAGATTTTGGTTACGTCTATGCAGTGATTTCCTTGATGTGGTAACTTCTAGAGGAATTTCAGGGCATAACTATTCAATGAAGCAAGAAGGGCTATTGATATAGTTGGAGTGAGTGTTTTGTAACTGGTGACTTTTTATTGTATAGAGAAAATAAAACAAGCAAAAATTACATGTTTTAGATATATTTGAGTTGTCATTTTTATTTGTTGTTAGCGGCAAGGCTGCAGCTTGGGGAAGGGAGACTTACTGAGTTTATATTTTTAATTTCCTTACAAATTTAGTTATAAAAGTTTTTTTTTTTGTTCTTGAAAAGTTTTTTTTTGGGGGTATATAACATTTTTTTCATCTTTTATATTTGCACTCATAAAAAGTCTTTTTTTTTTTTTTTAATATAAAATTTTTATTTCTTTTATAATTTTTTCAAAGTTGTAAGAGTTGAAACTATAACTAAAATATATTTGCCTTTAAAATACCCAATTCCCGAGATAGTAAAATAGTTATCACTGGCATGAATTCTGCTCAATCTGCTGTTTAACAACTGGAACCGCTACAACATAGTCAATACCGTCTCCCTTTGCACATCTAGCTTTGATTCCTCCTTCATCCATTTATAGCAGATAAAATGAATACCAGCTGCAACTGAGAAAGAAACGAATGTTCCATAGTGTCAGGCACGTCATTGCAACATGACAGAAGTACTTGCAGCTCAGAAGGCTGTCAATGAAACAATAAACACCGTCCTCATAATGGAACTGGGAATATGTGTACACAATGCACCTCTCATATTCGCGGGATTTTGATAAGATATAAAAGGAGGAAGTCAAAGTCCCTATGCGTTTTATACTGAGCTTTATGTCAGCAATGGCTGATTTGATAATATTAGGGAAATGTTTCGCCTGCTTGATCTAAAAATTACAGGAAACCAGGCTAAATTTGCTTGTTTGAGTGTATGTGTACAAGACCCACCACGGTCCACAAAGAAGCGGCCACGATAGGTTGGAAAAATCCAACTCAATGGGCGAGTCTAGCATAAAGCTTTTGATAGATGTCTAAGAATAGTTAAATATACAGGAAATTCAATTCTTGAAATTAAGAGAATATAGTTACTGTTGAAGTGGGACGATTCAGACCTGACGTGGAATAGCCTTTTAGAAGGTGTTCTGGACCATAGTGTAGGAAAATGACGACGGCGAATGGAGTCCAGTTGAGAACAATGAATGAAGATGTGGTGAACAGATTGTGGTGTGTAGCGAAGGCAAAATTTGCTGGCGGGGGTTGGAGTCCCGCGACATGCAGTGACGTGTGGTGAATATTGTGTGGCCAATGCAAATCGTGCGAGGATCACCTCCTTCAAGCGATTTCGTCGGTGAGATAGGGCAACCCACCAATGTCGGCTTTATATTTCTGTTTCGCCCCCAGCACTCTTGCCAGTAAGACAGGAAGCCTTGTCGGAGAGCAGGATAATAATCTGTTGATGACAGGTGACCTTGTCGATGCAATCCGGGGAGGTACCTAGACCAGCTACGGAAGAGGAAAGGCCATTCTGGTGGCCTCTGTCAGCTATTCTGTTGTCAGTTGCCCATACTGAGAGGGAGGCCAACCAGAGTGTAATTTGTTTTCTTTGCGCGAGAGCGGAGAACCTGAACAAATTGCTGCCAGCGATATTATTTGTTTTTAGAGTAAGTGCTTAAAGCACCTGGAGGGCTATGAGAGAACCGAAATAAATGACATAAGGCATGTTTGGTAAAGGTTGGTTAAGAATAAAATCGAGAAAGGGCAATCAATTATAGCCACTTAATATCTGCAGTAAAAATTGCAGGATTAAGAAGGAAGGGTATGGAAAGGTTGTGGTCAAATATCGCAGACGCGCCCCCCTGTCCGTTTTCAGCAGTCCAGTAAGACACTAAAAGTCCCAATACCGCATGAACCTGCTGAATGAGACAAGAATGATGCGAGTGGTGGATTTAAGAATGAGGTTTTGAACCAGTAATAGCAAAGGTGTAATACTTTTCTCGTAAAAATTCGACTGCACTTTTGCAAAGAAGATGTTGAGGAAGTTAAATGTTACAAACTTATTGCAAATGGCCATAAGGCGGATTAATGAGGTATCTACCTATCGCAGAAATCGGTCTCAGAGCAGACGTTATTGGGGTTTGAAAGCGAAAGATAGCTTGTGTACATGATGTATTCCTTTCGAAGAGACAAGCGACGTCACATGGCTTAACCTTCTAGCTCACAGGGAGGACGACGGGTCGCCTTGTTTAAATGGGGATCTAACAGGTGTTAGTAGAGTTGGGGGGGGGGGGGCGACCAATCTACTACCCAGCAAAAGTCCAACTTTGACCGGATTAGAGCTATGTTTCCATTTGTTTAATGTGCGGTGCGTATATCAGGTGGTTATCTGAATGAGACAAAGAGATTTAACCAAAACAACACAAATATTTCGCACACTAGTTGGTTGGTTACATACCTCCCCCCTCAAGATTGGGAACCCAATCTTAAAAAGAACGAAAAATAAAATAATAAAAATTCCATAAAAACCTACTAATCCCTTTTCTCCTTTGGATGCTTACTTTTCCCCTATTTCCCACCCAACATTTCTTGAATGGAAAACCCCACCTATAACGGGTTCACCCCAAATTCCTCCTCTCCATTTTTTTTGCAAATTCTAAAAATAAAAAGTAAAAACAACAGGGTTCGATCCGCGACCTGAAAATAAATCAGTTGAATGTGAACAAGATGAAAATGAACAATTCTGGACTCAAATGAGGAAAGCCTTTGTTAGTAGTGCAAGAGAAGTATGTGGATGTGCTAAAATAGCAAGTAAGAATGTCAATAGTGAGTGGTAGAATGAAGAAGTGATGCAAGCGGTTAAAAACAAAACGAGGCGTGTTTGAATGTACTAAAAGTCAATGATAAGGTCACAAAAGAAAAGTGTATGGAAATATATAAGGAGGAAAAAAGAAGAACGACTAAAAGTTACATAAATAGGAGGAAAAAAAAGAGGCAAATGAACAATATGAAATAAGGATGAAGGAGACTTACAAGGGAATAAGAAGTTTTTCTGGAAGGAAATAAGAAAGAGTAAGAAAGAGAGTAAGGGGAATCTTCACAGAATAATGAATAGGAATGGTCCTTTCGTGACAGGTGAAATTGGTGTGAGGAAAGTTTTTTGAATGAGGAAATTAGTAGGGAGGAGGTAATGGGTAGGTGAGAAAGTTGGAGAATGGTAAATCAGCAGGTACAGATTGAATTATTCATGAAATGATCCAAAGAATGGATTCGAGATGATGATTGATGGAAGTTGTGTTACAAAACGTTTATGGAGGGTATAGTACCGAAGGATTAGAGTAGAACAGTAATAGTACCCATATATAAGGGTAAGGGAGATAAAAGGAACTGTAAGAACTATAGGGGATTTAGTTTATTGGGTATTGTAGGAAAAATAAATGCTGGTATTCTGGTTGAAAGAGTGCGTCGAGTGACTGAAGAACTGATTGGTGAAGAACAAGGTACATTTTGAAATGGTAGAAGATGTGTAGATAAAATTTGAACATTGAAACAAATGAGTGAGAAAATAAGAGAGAAGCAGAATAAATTGTATTTAGGTTTTATGGACTTGCAACAGGCTATGACAGGATTAATAGGGAAGATTTATGGCAGGTGGTGTTAATATATGGTGTTAGTGGTAGGCTTCTGAACGGAATAAAAAGTATGCATGTCGATAGTGAAATTTGTGTAAGAATAAATGGAGTGGAGTGAGGCAGGGACTTGTGATGTTTCCATGGCTATTTTATTTGTATATGGATGGAATGTTGGAAAAATTAAAAGTAAGGGTGACAGGATAGGTTGTTAGACTGAAGAAAAATGGCAGTGAATATAGGGTGCCCTGCATATTGTACATTGATGATTTGGTTTTGTATGGTGAATCTGAAGAAAGTTTGAGAGAGTTTGTAGAGGGGTTTGGTAGGGTGTGTATTGTGTATTCATATGTTGGATGAAAAAAGGAACGGATAATGCAGTGTAGTAGGAAAGTTGTGAATGGTAGGAAGGTGGCTGGTGAAATTGAATCCTTGGTGGATGCAAAGGGACTAAGTCTTGAGTGCGCTAGGGTTCTGCATGAGGGTATGTTATTACCTGTGTTAATGTATAGTAGTGAAACAATGGTCTGGAATAAGAGGTACAGATCAAAGGTACAATGTGTTCAGATGGGCAATCTTAGTAGCGATATAAGGTACAATCTGTTCATAGATGGATAATCTTAGGGCATGTGAGTGTGAGAAGAATTCACAAAATGAGGAATGAACGTTTTAGTTGTTAGGTGAGAAGCGATAAATGAGAGAATAAACTAGTGTATTAAGATGGTTTGGTCATATGGAAGGGATAAATGAATGTTTTTTATTTCCGTAGCAAAGTAGTGAGTGGTAAGAAGATAAAGTAAGGAAAGTTTAAGGATAATGAAATTTGAGTATACTATTACTATAATATTTCCAGTTCTGCCTATCAATTTTACATTAGATAGGATTTGATGAAGGAGGGGATGGTAAATAAAATTAATTAAAATCGAAAGGCAATCAAGATTTTTATTTGGTGTAAGATAATAATTAAGAAATTGAACGGAAGATTATAATTAAACCATGAGGAAAATGTATGGGATGTTTTTCACTGAGATTAAGAAAAAAACATTATATTTGATTTTAAGCGAAGGTTTTTATTTAAATCATTGTTTTATTATTCATCTGCTCCTTGTTTTCCCAATACAATGGAGGGAGTTCACCTTTTTATTTAAATCAGTTTTTTTTTATTATCATCTGTTCGTTGGTTTCCCAGAACTGTAGGAGGGGCACGCAAACATTAACTAAAACTCCGAGGCCTGCATAAACATTCTTTTGGTATAAATGAGTGGTAGCGGGACCTCAACCCAGCTACTACTGTATTTTAAGTGGCCTCTTACGACATGCAGAACGTTGTGAAAAATTTCTCCCCCTTACACACGGATAATTTTTTTGTATACCAAAATTTTTTTTTATTTTTTGTCCATTTTCCCCCCCTGCCCACAGGCAAAACGGTTATGTGTACAAAGAAAATGATAGAACTAAAGAGGTGTCTCTACCCCAACTATAAATACTCTAAAAATTTCTTTTTGATCGTATCAACCGAAAGAAATTTATTGCAATTTTTCTTTTATAAAAAATCATTTTCAGTGGGTTTGGGAAATTGGGAATTGCTGGCATCTGGTGGCAGATATTAGAAATCTGTATTATATATTTTTTTAGATAATAGACTCATCTTTGTATAGTTTAAGTTTCGAGTCATTCATATATAAAGAAATGTAGGTTAAATGACAAACCTATATACAGTAAAACTTCTCGAAATAGACGTTTGAGAGCTCGAAAAAACAGCTTCTGCCTTATATTTTACGCAGATCGAATGAAAACTACAAAGTTGCCAGATTCAATTTTGGGGTTGAGCCAGTCCAAGCTCTATGTCAAAATTAAAACTCTTAAAAAATAACACATATGTGGATATTTAAATTATAGCGTTCCTGTGTTTTAATTGAGATAAAGTAGAAGTGGAAGTTCACATCGCAACTTTCTCTTGCTTCGCCAGTCCGCTATCGCAAATCGGCTAATTCTATCGCTAATAATTTTTTTCACTATTGAAGTCTACAACAGTCCGCTAACCCTTTGTTGGTAAATTAGAGTTTGAAACTTAAATTACCTTTGCAATTTTATATATTTATTTCATTTTTATATTTTGAAATTTTTACATAACAATTAACAAGTTTTATAACAATTGATATATATATATATATATATATATATATATATATATATATATATATATATATATATATATATATATATATATATAGTATATATATATATATATATATATATATATATATATATATATATATATATATATATATATATGTTAGCATATATATATATATATATATATTTATATATATATATATATATATATATATATATATATATATATATATATATAGTAGTAGGTATATATATATATATATATATATATATATATATATATATATATATATATATAGAGAGGAGAGGAGAGAGAGAGAGAGTATATATATATATAGAAAGAGACACACATAGCAGCCCTTTCAGGTGACGAGCCAGATGTGGGGAGAGCTTACCATAAATACTGTCTCGTGCCTTATCAGTCAGGGATATTCATTTACAACAACACTATATGAAAACTTGAAACAAAACAATTTAAAAAAAATAATAATAAATCTGAAAATGAATATATTTTTCTTTTTCACATTTAATACCCCAATATTTTATTCAGGAATAAAAACATATTAACCTCAATGTATCATAAGAAAAAATTGATTTATTTCCTCATGGTGGAAATAAAGCTCTTCGGGGAAACAACAATCTAGAAGTTTCTTAACACTTCAAGAATATTCCTGAATTTTCCTGAAATTAAATTTCATTGGGTTTTGAAAGTTATTTTTAATTGTAATAATTAAGGTTAATTAGTAATTTGAAAAAAAATAATAGTAATTTTTACCTAAAAAAAAGTTTTGCCAGGTCTGTGAGTTATAGAGGTTTAAGATACTGTTGAGAATCTCTAGCGGAGTAAATATGGAGGCATCTTGATTGTCCATTCATTTTCCAATTCGTTTAATTGTTAATCTATTAGAGAGTGTTGTAGGTTTAGGCTAATTTTAGAGTAATGATATAACAAGATTCCATTGGTTTTTTTTGCTAAGATTTTATTGTTTTGTTTACAGAATTATAATCTTATGTGGGCTGTTTTGTGTGAAGTATTTTTTTTTTTTTTTTTTTATTGTTTAGTATATTTTTGTTGAATTGTTTACAGTAGTGTGTGTTTGGTATATGTCAGTTTTATTTTGTTCTCTGAGTTTATTAAATTGGAGATCTTTGAATTTTTTTTTTTTTTTTTTTTTTTTTTTTTTTTTTTTTTTTTTTTTGTCTCTTGGACTTTGACTTGACTTGACTCTATTCACATTATGTCAGAAGGAGTTTCTCTGTTTTATCAGGGTTCCTATTTCGTCGAAAGAAATGAAGGGTTTTTTTGCATCCTTTGGGGAATGTATTTTTTCATACCTTAGAATGGTTTTATTTAAGTGTTGTTTGTTTTGTTAAGAGATGTAATATTAGTGGTTTGAAAGATTGAAGTTCTTGTTCTATGGAATTAGTGTATGCTTGCCAGTTTGTTTTCTTGTAATTAATGCAAGTTCTTTTAAAGGAGGTATATATATGGGTGATTATGTTGAATGTGAAAATATCGAATGTGACCGAGATAAAGCATGAATGTTGGTACATTACCCTGAAGTGGACTTTACCAAAAAATGAAATATTTGGGAATATTGGGTTCTGATTATGTTTTAATGGTTGTCGAATGAGTTGATTTCTGTTGTCGAGGATGCTAAATGTGTGTAGTTTATCTATGAGTGTATCACCTCTTGGTGAAGGTGTGGATTAGGTTAGTATATTTGGTTAGGAGATAAGTCTGGGACGCAATTATGAGAGCTGAATTGAGAGGGGGTGGAGAATATAGACATTTATTCAATTATACATTTTTTTGTTGATTTTTTATTCAATTGATTGGTATGTGAAGGTTTGGTCGTGGTTCATATGTTTGTTGTGTGTGTTTTGAGGTGTTTTGGAATTGGATATTTTTTGTGTGCGAGGGTAACTAGACCATGCTCTGGTGGGGCTCTATCTTCTCCTAAAATTGTATAGTTGGAGAATTCAGAGAGACTGGTCAGGTATCTGGTGTGAGATTAGATTCTTTAATAACTGCTATGTGTATGTTGAATTTATTTAAGGTCTCGAAGTTTTCGTTATTTATATATATATATAGTATATATATATATATATATATATATATATATATATATATATATATATATATATATATATATATATATATATATATATATATATATATATATATATATATATATATATATATATATATATATATTACAAAGTTTTTAATATTTTTGTTTTTTTTTAATTACATTTATTAAATTCTATAAAAGAGCAATTTTATTTTCTTCACTTTCTTCAAGTAACTTGTGTTGCTCTAGTCCAAAAATTTAAATTTAATTAGTTAAAACTTTAAAAAAAAAATTTTTCATATTTATTATTTTGCCTCCTTTCCTGCAAGATAATAAAATTTCAATTTTATTATTAAAAGTAATTATTAATTAAGCCCACACAAAACTCCGGTTGGAGAGCCGGATTCATACGAGGTCTCCGGTCAGAACTGGTGCATTGTTAATACCTTTCATAAACTGGTTCAATAACCTTATAACTTATAATTTCTCAAATTATGAGTCATAATTTGTTCGCAGGGACGCAACTAATATTTAAATTTATTTAGCTGACTAAAATAGTAATGAGGGTGGATTAAAAATTCCTTTTTTTTTTTTTTTTAATCTAAAACTTATTTTTCCCACAAATCTTGTATTTTATTTTTAAATGACATGTTATTAATTTGTATTTTATTTTCAGTTAAAATTGAAGTTGAAGCAGAAGGCGCCTTACCACAGGCAAAACTTATTATGAGGCAGAGCTACTTTTTAAGGTCCAGAAATTTTGATACGAAAACATCAACATTGTATAGTGGTCCTTCTTCAGCTTTGCTTAATAAAAATATTAAAAATGACAATAATGATTGCAAAAATCTTTTTGAGAAAGAAATTTCCGTTTCGGATACTGAAAAGTGTAATAATAATGATAAATTTAAGTGCTCTAATTGTGCCAAAAAGTTTGTTAGTAAACATGGTTTAAAGAATCACATTCGAAGCCACACTGGTGAAAAACCATTTAAGTGTTCCTACTGTGAGAAAAGTTTTAATGATAAAAGTAGTTTAAGAGTTCACCTTCGAACCCACACAGGGGAAAAACCATTTAAGTGTTCTTACTGCGAAAAATTTTGGTGATAAAAGTAGTTTTAAGATTTCACCTTCGAACCCACGCAGGTAAAGCTATATAACTGTTTATACTGTGAAAAGTTTTAATCAAAAATGTAACTTAGAAACCCACATTCGAACCTGGGTGAAACACCATTTAGGTGTTCATGTACTGTACGATAAAAGTTTAATCAGAAAAACAATTTAGAAAGAAGACATATTCGAATCACACAGGTGAAAAGCCATTTAAGTATGTTCTTACTGTGAGAAAAGTTTTAATGATAAAAGTAGTTTAAGAGTTCACCTTCGAACCCACACAGGGGAAAAACCATTTAAGTGTTCTTACTGTGATAAAAGTTTTAGTGATAAAAGTAGTTTAAGATTTCACCTTCGAACCCACACGGGTGAACTATTTAAGTGTTCCTACTGTGAGAAAAGTTTTAATCAAAAAAATACTTAAAAACCACATTCGAACCCACACAGGTGAAACTTCAAGGTGTTCTTACTGTGATAAAAGTTTTAATCAGAAAAGTAGTTTACAAAGACACATTCGACTCCACACGGGTGAAAAGCCATTTGGGTGTTCTTACTGTGATAAAAGTTGTAGTGATAAAAGTAGTTTAGAAAGACACATTCGAATTCACACGGGTGAAAAACCATTTAAGTGTTCTTACTGCGATAAAAGTTTTAGAGATAAAAGTAGTTTAAGATTTCACATTCGAACCCACACGGGTGAACTACATAACTGTTTATACTGTGAGAAAAGTTTTAATCAAAAATGTAACTTAGAAACCCACATTCGAACCCACACGGGTGAAACATCATTTAGGTGTTCTTACTGTGATAAAAGTTTTAATCAGAAAAACAATTTAGAAAGACACATTCGAGTCCACACGGGTGAAAAACCATTTGAGTGTTCTTACTGTGATAAAAGTTTTAATGATAAAAGTAATTTAAGAGTTCACCTTCGGACCCACACAGGTGAAAAGCCATTTAAGTGTTCTTACTGTGAGAAAAGTTTTAATAATAGAATTAGTATAAAAAGACACATTCGAATCCACACAGGTGAAAATCCATTTAAGTGTTCTTACTGTGATAAGAGCTTTTATGATAAAAGTAGTTTAAGAGTTCATCTTCGAACCCACACGGGTGAAAAACCATTTAAGTGTTCTTACTGTGATAAAAGTTTTAGTGATAAAAGTAGTTTAAGATTTCACATTCGAACCCACACGGGTGAACTACATAGGTGTTTATACTGTGAGAAAAGTTTTAATCAAAAACCTCATTTAGAAGCCCACATTCGAACCCACACAGGTGAAAAACCATTTAGGTGTTCTTACTGTGATAAAAGTTTTAATCAGAAAAGTAATTTACAAAGACACATTCGACTCCACACGGGTTAAAAGCCATTTGGGTGTTCTTACTGTGATAAAAGTTGTAGTGATAAAAGTAGTTTAAGAAATCACCTTCGAATCCACACGGGTGAAAAACCATTTAAGTGTTCTTACTGCGATAAAAGTTTTAGTGATAAAAGTAGTTTAAGATTTCACATTCGAACCCACACGGGTGAACTATATAACTGTTTATACTGTGAGAAAAGTTTTAATCAAAAATGTAACTTAGAAACCCACATTCGAACCCACACGGGTGAACACCATTTAGGTGTTCTTACTGTGATAAAAGTTTTAATCAGAAAAACAATTTAGAAAGACACATTCGAATCCACACGGGTGAAAAACCATTTGAGTGTTCTTACTGTGATAAAAGTTTTAATGATAAAAGTAGTTTAAAAGTTCACATTCGAACCCACACAGGTGAAAAGCCATTTAAGTGTTCTCACTGTCAGAAAAGTTTTATTCAGAAAAGTAATTTAAGAGTTCACCTTCCAACCCACACAGGTAAAGCTTCAACTTCATAGAAAACATAAAAACATTTGAATCTTTATTAAAGATTAGTGTTAAAAATGAACATTGATTGTTACGACAGTTCTGAAATTATTTTAAAAATATGAATTATTATAAATTTACTGTATTTAGAATTAAGTAATACTTTATATTAGTAGTCTGGTAGATAGTAGGTGGCAGTAGTAATACTTTATATTAGTAGTCTGGTAGATAGTAGGTGGCAGTAGTAGGCTTAGGAGACTGAAGCTTTAGTCTAGATATTTAAATGAAGGCCTAGATGTGTTAAATGGATGCGTTTATTGTATTAAGAGGTTTTGTTTTTCTTATGTTTATGAAGCAAGAAAATTATAACTTTTTCTAAAAAAAATAAAAAATTTTTTTTTTTCAATTTCTATTATGTTTATTTTTCATTTTTTTTTTTACATGTTTCCAGTTTGACCCAATTTAAATAGTTTTAATTTGTTTTTTACTAAATTTTTCTAATTTACGTGTTTATTATTCTAAACCCTTAAAGTATTATTTTTTTTATAATGCAAAGAGGAATTAAGATTTAGGGATGTATAGTTTTTATGCAATTTATTGAATTTATATATTTTTTACTGTACTTAGTTTATACCTGGACTTAAAGTGAGAGTAATAAATGATTTGTACCGTTTTAGAGTTTCATTCTTCCTAATGATAAAGCTATCCACAGCAACTTTATATATATATATATATATATATATATATATATTTTTATCTTTATATATATATATATATATATATATATATATATATATATATATATATATATATATATATATATATATATATATATATATATATATATATGCTATATAAAACTCTGCTCATATATATATATATATTAGGGATGTACCGGAACCAGAATTTTTGGTTCCGGCCGGAACCGGAACTTTTCGACTTCCGCTACACCTTACATATTCTACTTAAAACTTGTCTGATTAACAAGTAAGAGTCTCACAGAAGCTATCTGGCATCTTGTCTTATCCATACTGTGAGCTCTTAGTTCTGTAGGCCAAATTTGGATAGCGGATCAATCAATTTATTAAATAATAATAGGAATATACTCTGGAAAGTTTTCTGCGGGTCTTCAAAGTTTAAAAGCTTTTCAAAAAGCTATTTTAACTTTTGCAGAAAAGCTTTTTATTAAAGCTTTTTAGAAGTGGGTAACGTGTTTGAAGATAAGAGTTTAACTCCACAACATGGAGAGCAACTTATTTTCCTACACCATAACATTTCAATATTCAAATAAATATATACATTTTTAAGTAAGAAAATTATGGAATCTTGTTTTAAATTTTTTTTTTATTTTTGCTTAAACAGTTTAGTTAATATTTTGTTTTGTAGTAGTTTCTACTTTAAAGTTAATTTCTTTTAATAATAATAATAATTTTAGTTCACCGAGCATTTAAAACATTGTCTGACTGGACCCTTTTTGATGGGGGTCTACAGCGCCAGTATCGACAGTGCAATTTTTTTCAGCAGAAAATAAACTATATATATATATATATATATATATATATATATATATATATATATATATATATATATATATATATATATATATATATATATATATATATATATTATTGAAGCTCTTATTCAGAAAAAAATCGAAAGCAAAGACAAACAACTGGACACTCAAAATAAGGAAAATAGAGAAAAACTTGTACCAATAATTGAAACTATACGTTTATGTGGCCAGCAAGGTCTTGCATAAGGGGCTCAAGTGACTCTGGACGTATTGAATTATCAGCTCCAGCTGAAAAATGACGGAAATTTTAGAAGCCTTTTAGTAGGTTTCGAGCAAATGGAGGTGACAAGGTTTTGAAGAACCACTTACTTCTATCGTCCAAAAATTCAATGTATACGAGTCCGATGATACAGAATGAAATCATAGTCATTTAGTCAGCTTATACAAAGGAAAATAATGGAAGAAGTTAATAAAAGCAAATTTTTTTCAGTATTAGCTGATGAAACAACGGATATTTCCCAACAGAACAGTTTTCACTTTGTGTAAGGTACGCGATTGGGGAGGATTTTTTATCATTTTTTCCGGTTTATGATATCTCAGGGAAACATTGGCAAATGTAATTTTGGAGAGACTCTGACTGATCGATTTCTCTCTCATGAAACCACTATCATTTCACTTCAGTATATTTTACCAGAAAACTGCAATGTACCTTATAAGCAAATTGAAAAATACATCCTCTTTTTAAAAACGACCTTCAGACCCTCACGAGGATACACTAAAAGGAGAGTGGTGTCTCTGGCAGCGTAAATGGCTGCTAGAAAATGAAAAACCAAAAACTGCGATCGGTGCTTTGGCTAAGTATGACAAGAGGAGGTTTCCTAACATTGTTACTCTCCTGAATATCTTAGCAGTATTGCCTGTATCCACCGCAACAGTAGAAAGAACCTTTTCGACATTAAGGCGTCTGAAAACGTATTTACGGAATAGTGTTCTAGAGCATCGCATTACAGGTCTTGCTTCACTGTCAATTCATCAATCACAACTCAAAAAGCAAGGAAGCTGAAATTGACCTTATAAAACAATGGTAGTTCTTATGTATTTTTTTATATATATATATATATATATATATATATATATATATATATATATATATATATATATATATATATATATATATATATATATATATATATATATATATATATATATATATATAACTATACTCTAGCACTTATATATATATAATTTAACTTCATTTGAAATGTAACCACTTTCGAAACTGAAAAAAATTCCTGGCTACGGGCCTGGTCTGACTGGACACTGTTTGAAATAGAAATTAAAAGAATAACGCAGAATTTAATAAACAATAATTTCCCCAATATATTATTGAGAAAACTATAAAGAACACTTTAAATAATTTGTTTGCCAATACATCAATGAAAACGAAAACGATTAAGCTCGTAATATATTATAAAACTGAAAATATTAGTCAGAAAAAGAGGAAGAAAACAAGTTAAATTGAAATTTTAAAAGGCATATTAAAAGAAAAAGACGGAAGAAGCATATTAAAACCTTTTATAGCCATTGAAACTGAGCTCGTGCTTCTCTACTCGTGAAAGCGCTTTCGTATGGTGAGTAGTAGCGCTGTGTACCGATTTTAATGTTGCAGAAAGTGGATGTAACCTCTTTATATCGGATACACAACAGATACCCTCCAACATGAGAATTTAAACTATATTTATATTATAAAAATTGATAAAATCTGTGAAAATAAAACTATTCATGAAAATGTCCAAGTATACTGACGGACGAAAACTTGAGTACATTTATGAAATCCCAATA
>JABUQX010023765.1:15000-33115 GCA_015478945.1 Trachelipus rathkii | reverse complement strand
CACAATGATAATTTTGAGAGCAGTTGGTCATACCGATATGTAAAATGAAATATCTATCTATCTATTCATTCTAGCATATCTATGAAGATACCAAAATTGACCAAGATAATATTTTGGAAGAGATTGATCTATGTATCAATCTATCTTCCTATCTATGACAGCATTATTAGATTGGGCTAAGACATATACATAAAATAAAATTTATTTATCATTTAACTTTAAATGATTTAAATATCTATCTATTATATCTATACTACAAAACTATAATTGCATTATCAGAGTTGGTTAGTTCATTAATATTTTTATGCTATCTCTATCTATTCCTAATCTTATCTGATCTTCTATATTATCTACTCTTTCTATCTATCTATCTATCTTATCTGCACAGATTTTCAATTGGACATTTTTTTTTCTCTTAGTGTTGATCTGCCTTTCATCTCTTTACAATCTTTTGTCACCGCTTGTTATCCATCGTTCATGGGTGTACAATAAAGGGTGGTGTTTTCGATGTGTCTGGTCTGTCTCTAAACACTCCACTTTCAAAACATAATTCAAACACGAGCTAAACGATAAATCACCTCCATTCGATAATGAGTAAAGTCAAAAAAAAAATCTCAGAAGCACATAATCCTTGTAAAGATAATACTGATTCACTGGAAAAAGGTAATTTTTTCTCTACTATACAAGGAAACTCACATTATTATTATATATATTTATATATTATATATATATTTATATATAATTAATATATATTATATATAATATATATATTATATATAATATTATTATATTATATATACTTAAATATATATATTAATATTATATATAATATGATATATAATAAGTATATATATATATATTATATACTTATATATATATATATATATATTATTATATATATTATATATTATATATTTATATATTATTATATATTAATATATTATATTATATATATATTATATATTATATATATATATATATTATATATATATATATATAATATATATATATATATATGTGTATTATGATATATATATTATTATATATATATATATATTATATAATTATATATATATATTATATTATATATATAGTATAATTATATGCTGATAACATTTAGCGATAAGTAGTTATTTAGTATACAAGAGGAAAAGCCCTTGGATTTAAAATTTCTTTTATTTATACCAATATAATTTAGAGATAATTCATAAGTTTAAAATTAAACTTACTTTACATTAAAACAATTATTAAAAGTTCTATTGAATTGACAAGACTTATCGTCTCACATGCGGGAGGACTCTTCAGGCAAAGGAACAATACATCTGAAAACTGGTAACCCGGTAAGGAAAGACATTTATTGTTGGTCGAGTTAATTTTCAGAGGAGACTTTGAGAAGTATCTGTAAGATGTTCATATATTCATTTTGTTAAATAAATATTTGACTAACAGGTTGTTTATTAAAATTGTTGTATTATAATAATAAATGACATTCCAAAAATTTTTTCATTGGAATTTGTAATTAAGTAAGCCTTTCAATGTTTTCATATTTGTCAACTAATTGAAAGGGCATGTTAAAGGAATTCCTGATCTGTATGTAAGTACTGAAATCTGAATATTGTCAATTTCTTAAGTCGATTAGAGATACTGTTGGCAGTTTCTTCTTGAAAAACCTATGGTTTCGTCTATATATATCTTTTCACAAGATGTACAAGGTATTTGGTAGACATAGCTGTTAAAAACATTTTCTTTATATTTAGTGAGTCTAAATGTATTTTTTAGAGAAGTGTGATTAGAAGGGATGAGAATAATATTTTTAGGTACAATTTTTTTAATATTATGTAGTGGGAAATTCTTCTTTTCTACCTGTACCTCATTTCCCACTACATAATATTAAAAAAATGTACCTAAAAATATTACTCTCATCATTCTACAATCTCATTTATAAAAACTTTACCTTAGCACCTCAAATTATTAAGACAAAATTCATAGAAAAAATTATTTAAACATTTTATATTTAATAGAACATTTTCATTAACTGGTAAAGTCAAAATAGACCATTTCCAAAATGAAAATATGAAATCTTCAGGATACTTCCAAAACTCTCTGAAAAAAAACCAACCAACAATAAATGTCTCCAACTCTGCAGTGGTCTTGTATTTCTGATATTCAAGTCCACCATTAGTAGTATGGGGTCATCATCTTCACTCATACTTGACCTTCTCCATCTTTAGAAAGTGTACAAGAGAATTTTTCGATAAATTATTTATCGAAAACTGTATTTTGGCTTTGAATGCTTTTATAGCTCAACCAGTCTGTTGTTCCCATCTTTACCTTGTGCATTTATGTTCCTACCATGACAAAAAAATCCGATCATTATCTACAAACCATTTCTAGCACAAAATCAATTAGTTTTACTTTCTCCGTTTTTTGTAACTTTATCAAAAGGTCCAAGTGATTTCTCTTATTTACTACTTCTTCCTCTCTTCCAACTCTTCCATTAAGTTATCTCACCAACAAGCTTGCCCCTTCCTCCTCCGTTTTTCTACACTTCTCTTATACTTTCAAGAGTTGTTAATTCTACACCACACTACAACTTTCCTATGGTAAATATTCCTGGTAAATATGGAACTTCTTTCCTCCCACATTCAATTATCACCTTATCAATCTCACATTCACCATCCGCACATCTTAAATGTGTTATGCCAGTCATGGCCTGGTTGTGGTTATTTTCATCCTCTGCTCTCTGATCCACAGTACATATCTCTTCCTCCATCCCTTCTTCAATTCTGGTCTCAACCATCCCCAAGGCATCTATTTGTCTGTTCCTCATAAGTTCCTTTATCTCATCCTTTTAATCCGGATAAGTCTCAATATTCACTGTAGCTACTCTAACTTTCTGAGTTTTCCTATTCAAATTCCATTTTCGTTTCCAAGTCTGTTTGCCCAATTCCCGACTGGGTTACTTGAGACTGACTTGTAGAGGTCACAGAGCTGAGAACTGTTTTAGCCAAAGACTTGCTAAAGCATTGTAGTTGGACAACCTCCTCTTTAATCTTTCAGTTTGTGGCCGCATGTATTGCTTACTAGTGAACACAGGGATAGTATAGTATATTTATATATATACAGTTATATATATATATATCATAGATATTATATGATATATATATATTATATATAATATAAATATATAATATATATATATATATATATATATTTATTTTTAGCCAGAATGAAGTGGACAGTCACCGTTTCCGCGAAACCCTTTCATTTCTATGAAATGTTTATAATCTTATATTGTTTCCTTTACAGCCACATCTTATGAGTATAGGTGTTGATACAAGTGCAGCTCTATAATAATATTTATATATATATATAATCATTATATTATATATATTATTTATATATATATTATATCATGAACACTCTCTCATCTCTCTCTCTCTCTCTCTCTCTCTTCTCTCTCTATATATTTACTATATAATATATATTATATTATATATATTTATTATATACATATATATATATCAATATTATATTATATAATATATATATATATATATATTATATATAATATATATATAATATAATATATATATTATATAATATTAATCTATATATATTATCATAATATTATATAATAATAATAAATAAAAACACTAATCTCAGGCATAACCTCCTCATACACTCAACCCCATACTAATAGATCAACCCCACCTCCCCACTACCAATCTTCACACACATACTACAACCATATAAATTTACAGACTTCACATCAGGCTCAACACACACCGGAAAACCACTAGAACCACAACTTAACTATCGATATTAATCAATCACACATACATAATCAATACTACTATATTTATACTAATATATATATATACCCAACTATCATCACACTAAACAAATAACCAAAACACAAATCTACCCCAAGCTAAAAAAAACCTACCAAAACACGCACGATCCGCCAATCCAACAGACAACCGCCCTACCCAACCACACAACCACACCAAATAACGAACAACACCCTTCCACCACAGGATAAACACACACCTAACGATCCATAAGCCACCAACACAGAACAACGACATGCACAGTCACAAGAAGACACCGCAAACCCACACACATCCAAGCCACAACACCACTCCCACCACAGCTAACCACGCCCAACACTTCAACAATAACAACCAAATGCAAACCACAAAGCACATCAGCCACAATACATACCACACCACCTTATACCTGGATCTCTACTACGCCAAGGACGAAATACAACCCACAACAACACCCACTCCCTTCTATTCCGCAACAAATCCATCACCAGCAACTCTCCGACCTAGCCCCAACTGTCGAGAGCAGCCCAGCTACTACTTTAGATAATTAACGCGACACTGGCGCTTTCTCCACCACAATTCTAAAGATATGGAACACTCCCCAACACACACACTCCACACCAACAACTAATACACTCCAATATCAGAAAAAATCACACGCACACATCAAAGCCATCACACGCACACACCACTACACAACAACATATACCCAACATATCATACCCAATCACACACACACCCGAAAAACCCTCAATACGATATCTAGCATCAGACACTGCTATCAACCTCCCACAAAACCACGACTGCCACCATCATAATATCTTTCATACTAAATTCCTATAGACTGCTGTTACCGACAAACAAAAACACACACCCCATACATGGCCTGATAAGCTGAACCCCAAATAACCCAATAAACCACATATCTACACAAAAAGACCACTTCTTCTTAATCTCTCTTTAGATATACTCAACAACACTAATTACCGTCTCTCGCATCAGACCACCAAACTGCCCTACAAAAACAACAAGCCACCAACCCACCCCAACACACCACACCCTCACCCAACGCAATAACACCACGATCTCAGGTAGACCTAAAATTAAAAAACAAACCAACCACACATACACAACCTAACCTCAAGCGAACAGTCACCACACGACCCCACCATTCTCATGATTGACAAACACATACTCCCCAGAACTCAGCCATCCAACCACACTACCACCGTGAACCAATACATCGGAACAAACATTCACCACCACCCCAAAATTCTAACCACGAGTACCGAACACGGCCACTCGCGCATTAAACCCAAAATTGCCACAAACACTACCTTGTACAAAAAAACGTCCCCCACGAAGGAACACCACCACAAACCCGTAAACACAACGACCGCACGACGCACTCAAACCACTAAATCGCACATCATCCCTATTATTCAATTATTATTATTATTATATTGTGTTTCTAGATTATTGGTATTCTATTATTTGCCTTCTTATTATCTTATATATGACTAATTTCATATATTATATATTATTTGAATATGATTAATTCACACGTCTGAAAGAATTTTCCTTTAAAAAAAATTAAATGAAGCAAAAAAAATAAAAAAAAGAAAATACTATACCGCCGCATATTAAACCAACTTAATAAAAATTTAAACCGATAGCACCAGCCTTCACGAAAATAAAAAATTGTGAATTGCCCGATCAGTGAGAAAGCTCCACCGACACAAACCCCCTTCTCAACCAAAAAAAAGAACACACGACACCACTAGCACTACCACCTCTGCTCACCCGTAGAGAGATCGCACAATGGCTCTCATAGTTCTACTAACACCTAAGGCTAGTGAACTCTCCTACCATTTATATGACAGAACAGCTTTGAACAGATGATGTAGCTCCATCACCTCAACAAAACAGTCCACAACCAACACCAGCTAACAGATTCCTACCAACACTCACACAACACGCACATCCCCACGATGAACACGCATCCACAACTCACATCAAACCCACAACACGAACATCACAATCCGCCTCACTCCACGCAACCAACCAATACTCTATCTCTCTACACGACCCATCCTCATCATACATGCCCAAGCTAACCTGAACTCCAATATCTCTCATCCTCTCATCCCATACATCTTCGTCTAACCAAATTCCAATACTCACTCTATTCCATCTCCTCTACCTAAATCCTTACCCATACACCCCATCATCAACCCACCCATCACAAGAAAAGCCCATATATATATAGAACCACACATACAGTAAAAACTACTAACAGATAACTATAACAAAACACTACACCAAAGAACCAAACATAAGCAAGACCACACCCCATAACCAACACTACCAATCAAACAATATATAACTATATTCGTAGTATATAACTATAAATACTATGAATTAACTATTAATATATCAATCATACAATATATAAAATTATCAACCCCGTATTAAACAACTCAAATATATATACCCTCTAATAAATACAATTATATATATATATATTATTATATCATATATAATATATTATAATATATTATATCATATTATATAAATATATATATAATATATATATATATATATATAATATTAACACTTAAATATTCATCGGTTATCTATATTTTTTACTTATGTTATTTCTTCGCACAAAAAATAACACGACCCTGCTACCCGATAGGATACGAATAAAACCTGATTTTTATGTATTTAAACTATACAAGTAAAAGAAGGACTATCCTCATAAGGATAACACTGGAGCTCCCTTACTAAAATTTTACTCATCAATTTTTAAAATTGAATTCCTGCTAACTATGAAAGATTTTAAACACGGATTCAGGCAAATATTTAAGTATACTAGAGCGATATTTGATATCTTTATTTTTTTGTAAAAGTTGCCACAATATATGTCCTTCAATATGTTAAAAACTAAACCTTACAAGTATTGCATTTTTTAGGGCTGATAAAAATGAGAGCACCATCTTTAACATCATAATTCTCAGCCCACCTATTACTGTCTCTTAGAATACCAATATCGTAGCACAATTTGCAAGGTTGCAGAAGCATTCCTTTGTTATATTCTTAATTGAAGTTATAATTTTTTATTTTAATATTGTTAAAAAAAATTTCAGATCACCTTTTCGTTTGACAAACCAATCTTCCGATTTCCTCCCAAAAATCACATCTACACCACGCCTAACGGGCAACCATTTTCTCAACTAATTGAGAGCGCTAGCCGCACTCGAGAACCATCTAACGCACGATACAAGGCACTACATATATATAAGTAATGATACTATTATTATATTTTATATATATATATCGATATATATTATATATATATATATTATATATATATATAATATACTACACTACAATTATCTATACATATAATTAAATATATATATTATAACCATACTACATATTAATATAACTAGAGATTTGATATCATACTATAATATATAATATAGCATATTATATATATATAAACTATATATATAATAATATATATTACTTTAATATATATATAATACTATATCTAACCAGACCTATACGCCAAACACACAATAAAAATATAGTATAAAATATAATATATATAATATATAACTTATATATATTATTATTATTATATATAATATATATACACCATATATACAATAAACTAATATAATCAGTAATCCATCCAAAAGAATGGTTAGTCAAAAACCAGCCATCATAAACTATAATAATAATCAAATCAATATAATAATTATAAATACTAATAAATATATATTACAATAACCTTAATAATATACTATACTCTATCAATCATATCCCCATAGTATACATATAATAAATAACCTAGTACTATATATATATAAGCTTATTATATGTAATATATATAGTTATATTAATATATATCATATATATATATATATATTAGTAATATATATATACTATATAATATATGTATATATATATTATATATTCATTAATATATATATCGATACATATATACTAATAAGATATATAATATATATAAATATGAATTTGAATTGAATACCAAATCCTAATACTTCATGACTTTTCCAATTCCATTAGTTAACTTCTGAATATGAAAATTAAAATGGATGAAATTCAGATGACAATTCTTACTTCTAAGGGAAATGAATTAAGAAAATAACTCCTACTTTCTCAGCGCCCGAAGAAGAAACGATATTTTTCTGTTGGTGAGGAGAGCTTGGGAAAAGTTAATGTGCAGTAGGCTAAATATATGCATACTTTCGTAGTTTAACTTCCCTACGCCACCCACTGTCATATATACCAATAGCATATATTCACTATAAATATATATATATGATATATATATATTATATATATATATTATAATATATATATAATATATTAATAATAAAATATATATATATTATATTATATATAATATATATATGATAATATTGCAAATGTACTCGATTTCGTATTAGAAAGGTCTATTACATGGCCGAAGTTATTTATTTTCCTTTTAATTTATTTTGCTTAATAAGCGACTATCAGCGTTTAAACACATGTTGTAGGCTAGGGAGCATATTTGCTCCCCCCTGTAATATTATTTGGTAAATGTATCGAGATGATGTAGCGTACTGAACTTATCTGAACTAATAGTGTTAGTTCACTTTTATAAAAAAATGTTCTGTCTTTAATGGATATAGTTCAGTATACTTATTAAATGAATACGTAGTCCTTTATGGATATAGTTCTTCTTAACTTGAGGAAGAGCAAATTTGAGCTAAAAGCGGACCCGACTTTTAACAGTATATTGGGAATCACTTTTGCCCCAAAAGTATCCAGGCAAAACTTGCTAAAACTATATTAGCATAAAAGGAATTTACTCATATATATATATATATATTATATATATATATATATATATATATATATATTATATATATATTTTATAATTTATATTTCAACTTAAATAACAACAAACTAATAGTTCAATTTAATATATAAACAAACGTACTATCATAACTTACATATACTCTATTTATTATATATTATATATATTATATTATATTATATATATAGTATATATATATATATATAGCGGGGCATCAGTGTATATGTCAGGGATGAAAAGATGCCCATAACGTACTTTCGTGCGGGGTCGTAGAGGAGATAAAAATTACATTTGGTAGCTGGCGTTGTGGTCTTAGCTATCTTATTTATTTCTTGGAATGCTATTGCATGCTTAGAGCTGGCCATTGAATCGTCTTAAATGTCTTATGTGTTCATAATAGCGAAACGTGAAATGGATGTTAGTCAATAAATGGGCGAGGGAAGGAGTGTTTAAAAGTCATGAGGTATTATGATAAAGGGGTAATTTATTCTGCTTTGTTGTAGATTGAATCATGATGAGAGGAAAGTTGCGCAGGAGAAGTAGTGTGAGGTGAAATGTTTTGTCTAGAGTGGAGAGGACTGAGAGAGAAGAGGGAATTGCGATTCTGTGGTGATTTCTGGTCAGGGCTGTGCGTAGATTTTTTTGTGGTGTGCAATACTAGAATACTAGTGATTGAGTTTAGTTTGAGAAGGTTAGGTGATATGTTATTTGTAGATATGCTATTTCAGGGCGATGTGGAGGAGAGTGAGTTTTTGAATGGATCTGAATCATTTTTATTACGGGCTGAGTGGAGTTTCAGGGTATGCTAGTGTTGGACGACTTGAAAGGTTGGATGCGTGATCGAAATGGGGATGGTTTAACATGTGCCTTTGGGATTGCGGGAGAAAGTGAGAATTTTTGGAAGGTGATTGATTTTTGTGATGAGAGAACTATGCTTGCAAGTAATTCATTCCTCGAACACAAGACTAGCCATAAATATATGAAAGTGGTGTAGGTAAGATGTCGAATTAAAGAGTATGATTAATTTGTGTTAATGAAAACCGAGATGTTGTTGAAGTATGTGATGAATGTTATATCAACGAGGGGATTGGGGATGAAAATATTAGTCCATATATGGAAAGAAAAAAAAGGAAGAAAGTGGCAAAAATTAGGTTTGATAGGTTAAATGAATGCGATTATAATGAAAAGTATGTGAGAGCACTTTCAAATAAGTCAGTTGAATGTGAACAGATGAGAAACTGAAGAAGAGAGTGAGAGAGGAGAGAGAGAGAGAGATAGAGAAGGAGAGAGAGAGAGAGAGAGAAGGAGAGAGAGAAGAGATGAGAGAGAGAGACAGAGAGAGACAGAGAGAGAGAGAGAGAGAGAGCACATATCTGGAAGAAAATGAAGAAATCGCTTTTTAGTAGTGCAAGAGAAGTATAAAGGTGTTGCTAAGCAATTGAACGTACTTAATATTAATAGTTGATAGAGGTGATGCAGCGAGTTAAAAGTAAAAAATCGTTTTAGTATTTTATTATTTTGCCGGAGGTTTGCAGATGCAGTAGCAAAGTGAAACGGTTAAGGGAGCAACATGCAAATAAGACTAATTTTAGAGGTTTTATCATGGAGGCTAAGCAAGTTCGATTATTTGCCTAATTTTGATGTTACGTTGTATGAAAAGCCAATTGAGAAAATTGTGGTTTCTCACAACTTGAAACGACTATTTGTAAAGCCGTTTCTTGCCTCAAGATTATTAGTTTGGTATAATTGCAGGAGGAATATGTCAAAGTAATTTAAATAAGGACTATTCCTCAACTGCAACTTAAAGTAAGTCTGAAATTCACAAAGTTTACGTAACGAGTGTTAGTCGTTGCCTAATTTAGAATATATAACGACAACAGCCTAGGGTTAACGACTTATGACCTTTACGACGACAACTAATAACGCATGCTTAACGACACACACCAAGACCTCGTGAATATTCTAGGACTAATTTAAACTTCTTTAAGCAAAGTAGTTATCAACAAACGATTTTTAAAAGGTTGCTTTAAAATTAGCAGCAGCTCAACAACAGTGAATCAGCTCGCTACAACATCTCATTGGCACCGCCAAGTCAAGCTACCTTTAAACTCCCAGGAAATATTGACTCTTTTTTGTTTGCAGAATTCTTTCTAAGCGACAGTAAAATTTTTATTATTCTTCCCCGGAGGGGGATTGGCGATCTGGCCTCCTTTAGGGCAGAATAACAGCATTTTTACAAATAGAAACACTTATTGCACTTACAGAAACCGAGAAATTTTATCGGACAAGGAATTAAGGGTAAAGTACCCATAAATGATTTTTTAGGGCCTGTAAAATTACAGCATGTTAATTACACCTTTTTTAATGACATTTCATGTAATGTTACGCCAGGTACAAGCATGGGTAAAGGTTATGAGGCAAGAATCTACCTTAGTCAGGTCGATGGCAGTTTCAAAGACGATGGATGCTTACGCATTAAAAAGATCTCTGACGGAGACCAGACCGGAAAGAAAGCTTGCGAGATTACTAATCTACAATTGTACCAGGTGTATGATAATTTGAATGATAGGGAACTCATTGTTGACTCAGGATCTATATTTAACATCTTAAAAGCTGATTCTGTTGCGAGGAGGAAGTCTATTATCGGTCATATGTTGGCCGCAAATAACACTAAAATTATTATCTATGATGTAACCACAATTAAATTTGACATTAATATGAGTAAATTTTATGTATATGAGTTCTATATTGCTGACGTAGAGGTAAATATCTTGGGTCTGCCATTTCTTAAACGTTATAATTTAGGTATAAACTTTAAAAATGACATTTTAATTGACCCCTCAACAAATAAAACTATATAAAATTAGTTGAGAAGCCATAGTTTTGGGGCTCAAATTTGTGCATGAAATTCAGAATCTAAATCTCCTCTAAAATACTTCCAACCCATCCTACGCATGTTTTTATTAGTACTATCATTATAATGAATTATTATTGGAATAAAATTGTTTCTCAATCCTTATGTAACAGAAAATAATCATATAAAACTTAAACAAAATGAAAAATGGGGAGAGATATTTGAAAAGTATAAAGGCAAAATGAGCTGCGGGAACACAGCATTAATAAATAAAGAGGGTCTAATAACTGCAAATGAAGAACAAGCGGTCATACCTGAAAGAATATTAATAGAATTAGCTAATACCTATCCTTATAAAGCCAACATCAAAGGCTCCCAGATAGCTTTGAGAGCAAGAAGGATCCCCCACAAATTATATAATCAAACTAGAGCAGAATTTAATAATTTAATTGCAACAGGCGTGCTGATACGAACTAATTCTGCCTGGGTATTCCCAGTGTCCGTGTTAGAGAAAAGTCATAGTAGAGTCAGATTGATTTCAGACTTCCGTGAGTTAAATAAAGGGCGGAACCAGAGCCCTATGGTTTACCAACCTTGCAGGATGCAATATTCATATTGCAATGGAGCAAATACTTTTCATGTATCGATATGATCCAAGCCTATTATGGAATACCGTTACATCCAGACAGCATAAAGCACTTTACCATCACAAGAAACCTTGGCAATTTAAGTTATTCCTGTTTGCCCATGGGATATTCAGCGTCCCCGTTCGTGTTCCAACGTTTCGTCAATATCCCCCTACAAGGCCTCGAACACCGGTTATATGGATGATGTTTTTGGTCATAGTCAAGATAAGAGGAGCAAGATTGCCATGAGAAGGGTGTTTAAGCAACTCTGCTCTCCCCCATGTATGATACAAGCCCCTCATAAGCCAAAAATAGGAAAGCAGGAAATCTTGACTTATTTGGCCTACATATCAATAAAGACAGGATGCAAAGCTATTATTGAAAATAAAGGGTATTGGAGGCCCTTGGAAACCTAAACGATAAAAATTTAAGAAACATTTTAAAGATCCGTGGTTTTACCTGCTCTTTGTATGTTGGGCAGATGCGGCAAGCCTTTGGCTTACCTCCTTTCTGGGAGAAAACCTACTCTGGGCAGAAAATAATCTGGAATGAAGCTGCCTGAACTAAAGCATTTAATCTTGAAAGAAGCCAACCATGGCCATCAAATTTGACCATATCCTGTATAGCTGGGCAAATAAAGGAATATTCAGCGTATACACATACTTAACATTTAAATAATGTAAGCTTATTCTGCTCAAAATGATAAAGAAGATCGGCCTATCCGCATTTTATAGTAACGATATTTTATGCTCAAACTGAAAGAAATACCCTATGATTACGCGCTGTCGCTTCTCCTGTGTTTGAATAAAAGTACTTTTAAATTTAAGACTATCCCTCTCATCGTAGGTCGAGACACTTTTTGCAATTAAAACGGCCTCAGAGGGAGACACAGCATATCTCATATATAGTCAGGGTAAAGTAATTCTGAAATCAAAATGTTCAAGGGAGGTCCGCCAAAAATTTTGTTTAACTCATTCTCTAACCGTTCTGAAAGCATTTAAATCCTTCTAATAACAATACTTGTCTGTATACATATAGATAACTATGAAATAATTTTGCAAGTTTAAGTATTGCAAAAATCCTGATGGGAAGGGCGTGGCCTCAAAACTTCATATGAAGCCAGCGCGGCGCGTCAACTGTACAGAAAGAAAACGGGATTGGTTCCTCAGCGAGCGTCTTGACCAATCAGAGCCCAGGACACGAACCCAACCGAAACAATAACAACAATGGCTCTTTAAATATGTTTCGGAATGTACCGATACCTGAGGCTTTGAAAGGGTGGTCAAAAAGGGATTTAAAAACTGAGACAGCAGGCGTCAAGACCACAAAAATGAATGAAGGTCTACAAGCCATCCCTTTAATTGAAACCGCTGACTTAAATTCCTTGCCTACTACAAATATTTACGATAGAAATACTACGAATTCCGTTGAATCACCTCCTTCCATTGATCAACGAATAGCTATGGAAAATAAATTATTAGATAAATTTAAAACTCAAAATGTCCAACATAAAGCTGTGTGTGAGAGACGTGAAGAACCCTTAGAGGTAAAAATGGTAAATTTAGTCACTAAAGCGCAGATAGAACTGATAAAGCAGTTTAAAAAGGAAATCGTTTACAAAAGCATAATGAAAAATCAGAAAAATTATGAATACATAAAAACATTGTTATTAGATAAAACAAAAAGCTCTCTTATTATTAAAAGACAAAACATTTGGTATCAACGTAAAGAAAATCAATTATATGTGGATATTTCACTAAACTATGCCAGAATATTGCTACCAATTGCTAATATCGATGAAGTGATAAAAGTAACACATCTCCATGGACATCTGGGGATAAATCGTTGTCTGACTGCTATCAAAGTTGATTTTGTCTTCCAAGGCATGCATAGGCGCGTGAAGAAGATCGTGCAGATGTTTGAGCAATGTCAGCTAGGCAA
This sequence comes from Trachelipus rathkii, assembly GCA_015478945.1. Taxonomy (NCBI): domain Eukaryota; kingdom Metazoa; phylum Arthropoda; class Malacostraca; order Isopoda; family Trachelipodidae; genus Trachelipus; species Trachelipus rathkii. The sequence goes on along the minus strand of JABUQX010023765.1, from coordinate 18,967 downwards.
TGTGAGAAGGAAAATAAATCCCATCTATGGAAAATATAGAGAGGTCAGTCACAAGTTCCAAACTATGAATTCAGATATTCTTAAGTTACCCCCCTGCAGGGGCTATAAGTATTTATTTACCCTTGTAGATTGGTTCTCACATTACGTTTGGGCCTTTCCCCTTAGAGATATAACGAAAGAAACGGTAGTGAAAGTGCTTGTAAATAAAATATTTCCTCATATTGGAGTCCCAGACAATTTGGTCACAAGACCGCGGCCAATTATTACTTCTCAACTTGTATTGAGAGTGTGGTGCCACACGGCTGCTAAGGCACATGCCATACAACAACTGCAAGATGCAACCAACAAGGTAATAGCAAGGCAGAAGTCTTCCATATGACTCTTTTAAGCTGTATAAGAACTATGTTGCCGAGCCCTGAGATCAAGAGCAGCAGTGAGGCTCAGATATATCTGCCAAATGCGACTCATGTTATCAGGAAAGCTCTCGCATCAGCTGAAATAGCAGCATTAGTGCTTAGTAAACTAAAGTATATTTTAAAAAAATATGACACAAAATTATAAACATACTATTGGTAAGTTCTATTAGTACAGATGTGCCATGGGACAGACCTATTTCGTATGATAATTAAATAGAAAAACTCGCCAGTTTGATGGCTAAGCTACTTGCAAAAAGAACAATTTTCCGAAATAGAAATGTGTTTCTTCCCCGGAACTTAAAAGATGCTAAATATCTATTGGCGAGAAATCAACAATACAATGTTGGGAAGCTTGAAGCTAGATACAGTGGACCCTATCGAGTGGTAAAGATTAACAACAATAACGCTCACATAATAAAGTACAACAAAGTAGTAGTTGAAAATCTCAGAAATGTAAAAATCTTTTACAGTTTTGTAAACTCTCAATCAGAAACAGAAAAGAAAAACAAATAAATAGGTAAAGAAAGGGAAATGTGAAACAAAGAAAGATGTCTCTTGAGAAAGAAAAGAGTAGAGACGATCTTTTAATAAATATTACGAGAACAAATTAAATTTCTTAAAAGTGTGGTATTATTTTAAAATTGTAGTTCTTTAACCTACTTTCAAGTAGTCTTTCCTCTGTCTTATTCCGCTTTCCTGTTAATTATTGTAAATGCAGGAAGGAGAGTGTGAGAAATAAGAAGTGAACAACCATGTGCTTCACAAATGGTTATAGAGCTTCTAATGTCTTCAGTCTTCCAAGGTCACCAATTCTATAGCGGAAATTTACATGTGTAGGGACGGTTATGTAAACATTTGCATGTATTACATAGGAATCTCTCCACTATGTACGAGGCGAATTTGCAGCCCCACCCATGTACATCTCTTAAACAAAGATTTGTGATCGATTCTTATAAACCTTTCCCTTTTACTGTTAAAATGTAGCACGACCAAATAACTAAAGCATCTATCCGCATTTAGGCGGGAGAGAGATGCCAAATCATTTGAATGTGATTGGTCAGAGCCCAACAAGGGACAGAGCCAAAGCCAGATTCGGGATTGTGTACCGACTCCTCTTAGCAGGAAGTCGTGTTGAAGATTTTGTGTCTAAATCCTTTAATATAAAGGTTAATTATATTAGTGACAGGGTTAAACTTATTTGCGCTGTAATTAACGAGTGTTAAAGTTATTTTATATGCCGATTATTACCCATTTTCATATATTCACCATTCAATTTATATGATTGTCAGATATTCAATTATCATTCTTGCATCGTTTAATAAACAATTAACGACCGATCTATTATTTTACACACCCCAATAAAGATTTATATTTATTAATTAATCAGCGAGTGTCTCGGCTTATATAATATATATTAACTTATTTGATAAAATATTTTGTTTATCTATTTATGCATTTAATATATTATATATATATATAAATATATATATATATATATATATATATATATAATAATATATATATATGCTATATATATATAATATATTATATATATTATAAGTTAATATATATATATATATAATATATTATATATATAATATTATATATATATATATATATATAATTATACGTAGGATATATATATAAATAAATCGAAGATAAAATATAATGTAATATATATATATATTATAAATATATTTAGTATATAATATATATAATATATATTATATAGTAATTTATATATAATATATATAATATAATTATATAATATATATATTTAATATATATATATATATAATATAAATAAATATATAAAGTGATAATATTATATATAATATATATATTATATATATATATTATATATATAGTAATATTATAATATAATATATAATATTATTATGAATATAAATATATATATATATAGTTTAATACTATATTATTAATGTATATAAATATATATATATTTCGATTATATATATATATATATATATTATATATATATATATAATATATATATATATATATATATATATATATATATATATATATATATATATATATATATATATATATTTTTTTGTATATATATATTTAATATTTACACCCAAAAGCTATTTTTATTATTGTTTTTTCTATTGAACCATTTTATTATATGAGTGCCTTAGTCATTGCAATCTTATCTGCTATATAACAACGAACCCCTCGCAATTTGATACTCTCATCTTTAACATAAGAGATTGGTTGGTAAGTCAAAGTTTAAATATCAAAGCATAAAGGTTCTTCAGGTTTTATATCAATCTCTATGGTAAGGAGGTTACTATCACATTAGGCGAAAAACAAAGTAATATCTGTGTGGTTCTTATCTCCGCTTGGGGGCCTGGCCGTATGTAAGATCTTCAAGTTTCAAATTAAAAAGTAAGTGGCAGGTTAATATATCACATCAGAAATAGTATTACAATTTTATTGGGTCCTGTCGGGGAAATATGGTTTTCAAGGTGGGATTGCATTAGTATTCGTTATTATTGCAGGTTTTTGCTAGTGCATAGACCCTAATTAAATACTAATTACATGTAGTAAAGTTTTTATTTTCTTTTTTTCCTCCTATCAACAGATATAAAAACTTACAAAGACAAAAGCCAGTAAACACTGAGAAGAACATAAACTTGACCGGTTTATGAAAACATCGGAGGTTTGCTCGTTAAATATTTTTATGAAATAGACAGATCTTAGGGCTAATATATTCGCACATTATCATAGTAGTTTTTTTTTACGATGAAAATATAAAACATTGAATTATAATACTTGTGGTATTAATTATAAACCGTGTTCATAGTTAAATCAAAAAGTTGTTATAAGACTGCTGTCTATGTTAAAACTAGGGAAAGCGATTTTATAAAGAGGGATTCTAAAATTGGTAGATCTGTTAGTTGGCTGATTTGAGCAATATTAAAAAAGCAGTTAGTTTTAATGTTGTGATTTTCAGGCAGTCAATGATACCTAATAGAGGAACTAGGTATTTAGATTAGAGAGTTAAAATTGTGTTCTGTATGAGACTCGCTTACGTTCTCATATCTTGACACCGAATTGGTGGATTGTACTACCTACGTAGGTGATATCGCCGCCATATTTATATATTATCGATGTTCTCAAAACTTTCGGGGATCTTTCCTTGTGATTTATTAGTGAGTGAATGGTGCAGCCGTTTGTAAAAACCAGTTATTTTTAAATAAGGGAAAGTTTTTTAGGATGTTGGATAAATACTTTTCATATTATGAATAACATCATTAAAAAGAACCTTGATATATATTTTCTTACGGGGTACAGTGGGGTAGATAGAAGGAAATTTAGGTTAGGTTAGGTAACAAAAGGTTTTGTTAGGTTTTTGTTGAAAAAGGATAATTGGACTAGAAATTTCTGGTGAGAGTATTGAAAATTTACCTAGGAAAGAAAAAGAAAAGAAAGTAGGTGCAAAGATACTCTGTAAATGAGGTGTCATTACAGGTATTTTAAAATTGAGAAGCGCGCTTGAAAGAGTTATGTGTTCTTAACAT
>JABUQX010023765.1:0-10000 GCA_015478945.1 Trachelipus rathkii | reverse complement strand
GCCGTCGCTTACCTACGTAGTACTAGGTTTCCAGTACTATGTCAGCTAATGGAACTTTCTTAACAGTATTATCAAGAAGTCGAATATTGGCAAGCCCTCCTGTGTAATTCTCTTCTGGCACGTATCTTTCCTTAAGAACGATGCCATTACATCCTGTGTCTCTCAAGACACGGACAAAATAACCGTTGGATTCGTCATTGACTACCGGTAGATGATGGGAATCTATATCTGTATCACCCACCATACAAACATCTGTAGACAGTCGTGGTTCTTCACTTGTCATTAACAAGCCTTTATCCTCAGCAATTAGCTCCGCGGATGCCACAGTCGTCTTAGCTTCGTCTTTCTGACGGTTACTAAAGGTACTAAACCCTCTACCACCATTACTCAGAGGAGGTACGCGGCAGTCTCTCGCTATGTGTCCTTTTCTCTGGCATTTGTAACAAGTAACAATACTCCTAGACTCATTAGAGCCTCTAAAACTATCTTTTCTCACTTCGTTACCTTTGGCAATATTAGTTGATACATTACTCCTATGCAGTGATGGGTTGTGGTGTGTGGTCTTTCCTTCAAAGTTTCAACCTGAATAATTACTCTTTCTGTTTTTACTATAATTGTTCAAGTGACTGCCCCGTGGCGCTAAACTGATTTTATGGCCTTGGAGATAATTCTCCGAACTAGAAATTATTTCTGTCATTTGCTTTTCATTACGTTCTTTCAGGAACATGGCTAAATCCTTCGGAACCGTGGTAATATACTTGCCAACCGTAATAAACTTTAGTAATTCTTCAACTCCTTCTTTGACGTCTGCTGCATCAATCTATTTTTTGAGATCGTCCAAAATCTTTTTCATATATACGTTAGAGTTGTTGTCTTCATTTGGGGTCATTGCTTTAAATTTGAAGCGATACCCACTTTCTGTTCAATCATGTCGAACCAAAAGTGCGTTCTTCAACAAATCGTAACTTGAGGCATCATCAACAGTCATCTCAATATATACTTTTACCGCATTTCCGGTTAAAACTGATCCTAATAAGTAAGAATACTTTCTCTGGGAATAGAATTTTCTTGAGCTTGTTTCTCAAAAAGAGTTAAACAATCTTTGATGTTATTGATCTCCTCATCGAAGTTTGGGATCTTGAGCTTTGCGAGTTTAATTTCTGTAGGAGCGGTGTTTGAGTGTGAAGAAGTTTGGGAAGCTATCGTTGCATCATGGTGTCTCTGATGCTCTTCAGCTTCAAGCTTCATTTTTAACATTCTCTCCTCCGACTCTCTTGCATCTCTTTCCGCATAGAACCTTGCTTTACGTTCTTCAGCTTCCATCTGCAATCTCATCTCTTCAACAGCTATTTTACGTTCTTCCTATTCCAATGCAATTTTCTTCTCCTCTAATTATTTTGCAACTTCTCTTTACCTCTTAATTCACTCTTTTTGTGCAAATTTCTTCTACCTCTTATGCGTTCTCCGTTTTAGCAAAACTAATCATTAATCTTCTGAACATCTTCGTCGAAACACGGAAAAATTAGCAGATTCACAAAACTCTCTCAAGAAAAGTCATTATAAATCCACTATTACATTAAGTTACAAATAGATAAATGCCCTCGAGTTACTAGCCATAATTTGTATAAGATTATCAATACTTTACAGGTTATCCTACAGTCAACTTGCTAATTTCCGATACTGATATATCTCTCGAAACTAACTCGAAGCATATATCTTTCAAATTTTTAGCCTGAGACTTGACCAATGCCATACAATCACAATGAAGCGCTATATACATAATATACAACATAATTATATATCTATAATATTAATATATTATATATATATAGTATCTCAATAATATAATATATATATTAATATATATTATTATCTATATATATAACCTTATATATTATTATATTATATCTATAAATATAAATTATATATATATATACTATATAAAACAACATTATATATATGTTATAAATATATAATATATCAAATTATAAAAATTACTGAAAAAATTTCAAAAAAGATTTTTTATCCTCCCAAAATCTCACCCTGGATTCTCGTCATATGAATAGGAAATAGTCGCGTAGCGTAGTTAGAAACGCAGGCAAATTTCTTGCCTCGAAAAATTCATAAATTATAAAAAGATCGAAAATTTTTAAAACTTTTTCACACGTGCAAAACTACTTTTTATAAGCGCAATTAATATTATAAATATATATTATATATAAAATAATAATTATATATGCTAACTTAATATTATAGATAAGATATATATAAATAATGATAAGAAAAGTATAAATTATTTAAATTATAATATTATAATAATTTATAAATTTTATTTATATAGTTATTATATATATATAATATGAAATTAAAAATACTTTAAATAAAATATAATTTATAAAGTATAATATAATATATTATAATAATTTATTATATAAAGAATCTTTTTGAATAATTATATTCTGTGATTTATATTTATTTTTTTAATATTTATATATAATTTAATTAAAATACTTAGTAATAATTTATATAAAATTATTCTTTGCAAGATCTTTCATTATTTGATATAAAAATATATTTATTTATTATATATATACAATCATAAATAATTATATATATTTTTACATGCGTTATATTAGAAATTATTATATATTATATTATATGCAATATTTCTAATATATTAATATAGTGACAACCAAGTTCCTAAAAATATTTTATGACATTAGAAAGTATGACAAAATTAAGTGTACAAAATAATTAAATACAAAGCTTTTTTATCAACCCTGTATAAATGAACGCAATGTAAGGTTACTCTAGTGCCTTTCTTACTCGCAAAACTAAAAGAGTGACTATCAACAAAGCGATTTAAAAATAAAATTAAGTTAGCTCTGCAATGTATTGGAATGGTATACTTCATGCTAATTAAATAAAAATCGAATAATAAAATACTTTAAATATGCAATCACATCACCTGTGTGAAAACTTATATTTCTCGGACAGGCTTCCCATTCAAAAGCGTATTTTCAATTAGGTCAATTATATGTGTATTTGTGATGAAAAAATTAAGGAACTGATATAACTTATTCAATCCTGTGAAAATTGGAAATACTTACAATACCGTTCTTCTATCCTGCAGAACAGTATAATGGAAAATCTGTTTCTTTTGTTTTTTTATCGCACTTTATGTTATTTCTTCTTCGTTGACTAACCTCCTTACCATAGAGATTGAAATAAAACCTGAAGATATCTTACTTTATGCTTTGATTTTTAACGAACCCACGTTAAGTAATGAAATTTAACCATAAATATAATTGGGGTCTGTGTCTACATATGATCTCCGTGTATACAAGATCAGAATAACACAATTGCAAAATTAAGTTAATTTAAAAAATCACATGTTCGTATACTTACGATCCTATACGCTCAGCGAGAACAGAAAACAGCCCCATGTGTCTTATATGTATAAGATGATGGAAGTGATAAATAAATAAAATAATCCAACTTCTATCACATAAATAATATCTAAAATCACCAACTGCTTATTTACGAAATCGGGAGTTGCCAAGAGGGTGGTAAGATCAACAATAGGAGCAGAAAATTTAGCTATCATAGAATTTATGTCCAGTGGATAAACACAGAGATGGAGCTAAGAATTCCATAGTAGAAAACCAGTCGTGTGTCTTAGAACATATAAAATATATGAATATCAACAACACAAGAACTATCATATTTGTGTCTCGTACTATCCAGCACAGACCTTGTCTAGACATATACTTTTGTCGCAGATCTTATAATAATATAGGTGGTGGAATTAATTTTATTTTTTGACGACACATAGGGAAAGTATCCCAGAAATTCGCAACTACATATTAATGAATCAGCTAATCAGATTAGGTAATCCAATAGAAAAGAGGATAAAGCACCGACACATCGCGCAAAGCTAAAAGATAGAGGGTACAAGTGAAACTTAGGAAAATTATCAGGAACAAGTTTATTAAGCCTTTTGCGCATTTGACTTTGTCCTATCCAAAAGACCGAGGTGAATTACCCTGAAGATGCTTCCAGAGAAATAATGCCCCCTCCATAGAAAAACTCTCGTGAGAAAAGTACATCGCGATTTACAAGGAGCTAAGAAGAGACCCTCTTTAGTTCATAGCAATGCATGGAAAGTGCATAGCTAGAAAGAAGATGAAAAAAAAGTGTTGCCGCGATTTAGAAAACGAAATAGAAAACCAAAATGACAGTGAGCGACCGCCCAGCTACCGTTGTAGATGATAAAATTTAGCTCCTGATTTATTTTGTTTATGTATAAGGTCACCAAAGAATTATTTATATTGTAACAGGAGAGGACGAGAGAAGATATAACCTGCTCGAAATATGAGATAGCGAATAGTTAGAAGTAAAAAGAGGCGAACGCAGAATTGATAATTTAAGTTGAATAAATGATATGTAGGGGCAGATGTGTCTTCATACTGGTTGCAGTAATGGAGTTGTGAGTCTGAATTTGTCTCTCGAAATGTGTTAAGGTGAGAAGAATCAATATAAATAGAAAAAAAAAGACAGGAAATAAAGTATTAGCAAGAGAAAGAGAACACCCTGTAGGAGAACAACCACTATTTTGACAGAAATAATGAAGTGGTATAAGATATAAGAAAGTCGCCCTATAACAACAGCCTGAATTTGAGTGATGAGATTTGAAAGAGAGTGCTTAGATTATAAGTAAGCAAAGAGAAAGGATGGAAACTCAAAGGATGGTAGTTGAGATAAGCAGTTTGAACGACGTGGATTCATACACAGGTCAAGATGCTTTAGGATATTGTCAAGCGCCACGATCTGAGAGTAGTCTCCTCTCTCACCGTTCTTTAGATCATCCTATGATGACGCGGGTTATTAATACTCTATTTTTTAAACATATATGTTAAATAAATAGAGAAAGTATATCATGCATAAGTACCTTGCTCTTCACTAATTAGTCTCTCAGTCACTAAAGTCACTTGAATTTTCTGGAATAAGTATAAGTGATAATGTTTGATTCCAGTTATTGTTCTAAGAAAGTGAGAGTTGAGAGAGGGTTTCAAAGTTATTCTTAGATAGAATCAAGTTAGACTAATCTTTATTAGAGGCGATAGTCCTCAAGAAAAAGAAATCTAAATACATGAAGCATGCATTCCATGTTTTTTCGGAATAGTGTTGGAACAATTGTGACGTTCTTGCCTTTCCAAAACACTGATAGGAGGATAATTACGTTAGTATTGTGTGGCATAGGAGGTAAAATATAGAGAGATACCTTTGTGAAACAAAATTTGGTCATAAAATTAGGAACAAAGAAAAAAAGTTCAGTACAACTATCTTCAAGTCACTCCACACTTATACATTAAAACCACTGCCGGTTATGGTGTATAACTGCCAAACCGCGACCACACGCAAATTCTCTATATTTACGTATCATATAATTTTCACTCAGAAGCCATCATAGCACACTCGTCCAAATGTAATTACACAAAGAGCATAAGATGACTATAGGACTATCCTGAGTGAGTGAAGACGTACAGTGGTAGTTGTGAAAGGAAAAAGAGTGTGAGGACCAGATACTCAGTATTCGTTTCCAGGGTTTCGAGATTCACTAGAGGAAAAATAGAAGAAGGCCTCGAATAGAGATTTGTGCTTCTTTTTTTCTTCTAGTTTGTGTCGAGAAACATTAGCAATCATCAGTGAACCATCAGATAAGCTCGAAATAATATGTATGGAGGAAAGGAGTGATTTACAAGAATAGTCGTTTTTAAGATGAATTATTATAGAAGCAAAGGTATGTCCAGAAAGATTTTATACATCAGGTAGGAGATCCATAAGGAGGTCAGTCGCACTTTCGTTTAATGAAAGATCGCTCGCTTTCTCGTCGAAGAGTATCCTTGAACGATTCTACTAGCTGAATGATAAGCATATTTTATATCTGAGAGAAAAAATAATATGATAGGAGAAATGAGAATTATATTCACCACAACTATAGATAAGGCACTGTCTCTAGGCCTGAATGGCCAGAGAACAAAGCACGATCGAACCATGCTTACCAAATAAAATAAATAGTCAATAGAAAAAAAAAATACTAAAATAGCTTTTGTGATAAATGGACACACTACAATATTACTAATTATAATTTTATATAATATATATATTTATATATATATATATTATTATATATTATTATTATAGTTATATATATTAACGCTCCTTTATAATAAAATTGCTAAATATATATCAATAAAATATAAAAGCTAGTATAATAGAATTTTCTAAACTTTTAACATATTTATATATAATAATACATAAAACATTGTTTAGGTTCTAAATATGTAAATTTATAAATAGTATTTTTATTATATATAGGTATTATATATGTTAAATGATAATTACGTTTTATTATTAATATTATGATAATAATTTTCATATTTCGTATTTTAATTTTACCATTAAATAAATATTATTTTATTCCATTAATGCACACTTTTCGAAGAAGATAACTAGAAACTGTTTTAATATATAAAAAACTTTATATTAAATACTCAACTTATAAAATATTTACTGAAAACCTTTTCACCATAAAGATAAAAAAAAAAAAATGTTTATTTGATCAAATATATTTTATATATATATAGTATAATATTATATATTAGAATCTATATTACTTTATAAAAGTACATCTCTAATAATTAATAATTTCTCACCTCATACGGAACTCTACAAGTTTACCAATTTTATATTTTATATTTTCATTTTATAATAAAAGTGTTGAAATATTTTTTTGAAATCTAATTTTATCGTTTTAATTCTGGTTATATACATTATTATATTAATAATAAATAATTTTAACATTATTGTTATTATTATTAATTTATAACTTATATTTATGTTTCATTTGATAATATATTTGCACATATATTATACATAATTAAAGCTCTCTTCTTAAATAAATAGATTAATATATTATTATTATTATGTTGTTAAATTTTATATGTGTATAATTATGAAACGAAAAAAAGAGAAAAAAACAAATAAAATTATTTCCTAATTTTAAATTTAAAAATAGTTAATACATTATTTATTAAATAACATATTATCAATAGTATTCTAAAACTTTACCATAACACTTTTGATTATATTTAAGATTGAAATACCGCTGTAATATATTTATATTTATATGAATAATTAATTTAATAATTATTATTTATAAATACTATATTTATAAGAGAAATAATTCCATTTATAATTATATATTGTTGCTTATATAATAGATTATAATGTAAATAAAATTTAAATATTTTTGTTAATTATATTAATATCACCATAATTTATATTTTACTTAATCTATATAATGATATAGGAAAAATACGAGCGTATGTATTATATTTATAAATATTAAAATTTTAAATATATCTAAAAATTACTTTTCTACATCTTATAATAATAATAATATCTCTTCAATAGCTTATTTAATTACAAATGTATTAAAATAATCAATATATAGTATATATAACTATAAAGTCTGTTGAAACACTATTCTATATTTCATAATACTATATATTAAATATAATATACATCCGGAGATAAATAATTATTATTTATTATATATGTATTCTTTATTAATCTCTCATTGATATATCAAATATATTGAGATATATATATATTTTTTTAACGGCTTATTTTCTATATATATATTAATATTATTATAGCATATTGAAAATATATATTATAAATATAATGTATTATGTGTGATCGGTAAAAATTTGCTAATTATTATCAAAATAATATTATACCCTCAATAGTAATAAATAATATATATATATGAGTAGGAATATTTATTATATATTAATATTAGTATTATCTTTTATATTTAATATATAAGATAAATATCCTTGGAAAATAGATACCTTCACGCAAACTAATTGTTATTTATAGGATTTCATATATGGAATCCACTCGTAATTCAGCAGTATGCTATTTAAAGAGCCAAGAAAATATACTCTATATGACTTCTATAGGCAAATTATAAAAGATTTTAATACCAAATACATCATAGACTGATTCTAAATATTAATATATAAACATGAAATTTACAAAATTCCTCCATTATCTGCTAGTTGTAATCTTCAAGATAATCACAACATATTCGAAAATGCACAAAGCTCTATTTTGAGACATAGAAATAAGAGTGTAAAATATATCGTAATCTTGTAATAAAACATATTATTTTATAATCTTCTAAAAAATATTTCTTTAAATTTCACAAAATTAAACCACTTAAAATGTATAAAAATATTTATAGAAATCCTATTTTAAACAAAATATTGTGTTATAAACGAATATTCTTTTTTTGATAACCATATATTTAAAAAATGCGATAAATGTATAAATCACTTGTATAAATTTCAACATATTTAGCCTCATTAACCTATTAAATTTTTGTTGGACGTCAGAGTGATTATTTGGATCAGAGCTTGTTTTTACTGCACCAGATTATATCAAATAATAAATATATATAAGATATGTATTAAGATAAAACTATTATACATTAGAGCCAAAGTAAAAATCAGAGAAGCCGTGGCAAAGAATTTGAATATGTAGTTAAAACCAATAAACCACATATGTCATTCTTGACATTAAAAATAAATTATTGAAAATAATACCTCAAATTTTCAACAAAAATGTTTTTCGACATGTGGTTTGCATTTAGCATTCGATGTATACGCATCACGGAAATTAATGCTAACTATTTCTCTCACAGCAAATAAGAATCATGAAAAACAAATTGTCGATGATTATATCTCAGAGTTTAACAGTATTGAAATTCTCTCTCACACCACACCACCCCTTCTATATTTACAACAGACTTACAAAACACAAAGCGTTTTGGCAACGTCGAACCAACCAAAACCACAATTTCATTATAAGAGATAATCCTGATGGTCTATATAGTGGTGTAGTTAATGGGTTAATTAAATTTGATAAATTTATATATATATATGTCATTATTGTTCTTTATTAACTTTCAATACACTCAAATAATATCTACACACTGATACTATCTAGCTTCAGCAATTGCAAATAAATACCCATTTCTCTGTCTAATTACACTCACACACACACACTTATGGTTAAAACTTCTAAACACGATAATAACACGATCTATTATTTTCTCTAAATATAATATTTCTTATTACTGAATTATACAAGAGAACTAGGCATATTACAATATATCATAATTATGAGATAAAGCTATGATTAGAGAAAGGGTGACGAGGTATCAATATACTCTGCTAACATTTCCATAAGCAAATAATGATATTAGAAAAAATATTATCATTATGTGATAACAATCTTGAGCACATAATGATAGTTCTTCACGGATATCTCACAAGGATGACTTAATATCTCATCAGTTTGTAAAATAATCACGAACTCAATTGATAGTTTGGTAACATTTCGAAAATGCCCATATATATTCAAAAGAAATAGGCACAGAAATTTAAAGTGTAATATTACCTTAAGATTATTATATGTCTTTTAATTAAGAGTATGTTCATATAAAATATTGACTGTTTTTAATGGAAGTTTTTAACCATTTGGTAAATGGCACCCGAACAATTCAATTCATTTAAAGGTGATATATATTACTCATAGATTTATTACATGCATTTATAAATAATGAAAATTCTCTCATAGTTTTTTTTGTTCTCATTTTTAATATCCGGCCATTCTTCCAGTTTTTTCAATAGTCATTAACAACAATTTGCTCATTTCCAAATTCTAAATTCTAGATCCAATAATTACACTGCCCTTTCTTAACTTACTTAGTTTATCATCCTTGGGCAAGCAACTTCTCACAATGCTATTTGCTTGACCTTTAGTACATTTCATTAATTAATAAAGTTTATTTATTTGACTAGTACATTTCTCTTCTATATGCTACAATAAAATCTTTAAATTTTGTTATATCTTCACCAGTGAA
>JABUQX010023764.1:0-17500 GCA_015478945.1 Trachelipus rathkii | reverse complement strand
GTTCCCGAACAGGCGTCACTATATGACGTCATAATCGGTTTAACGATAGTCTGAGCTTAAGAAAATGGTATTTGAAAGCATTGAGCCGGTTTTGCGATTCCCGTAAGGCGACACTATACTATAGTGACATTTCGAAGGGAACCGAAAAACGATCTAACTTGATCGCGCAACACCTTTTAAGGTATAAACTATCACTTCAACCCCATATAGTGACGTATCAACGGGAATTGATATAAGTCAAAGGTCTAAGTGTGAAAATCTAAAAAATCACAGAGAAAATAATTTCCCAAAAAATTTTAGGTCGAAATTATTTTTCGGAATTTGCACTTAGACCTTCGACTTATATTAGTTCAACAAACAAACGAACGAACGGTCAGACGAACAAACGAACTAAAAACATACTATATAAGTCGAAGGTATAAGTGCAAAAAACTCGAAAACTACGATAGCTACAAGAAAACTAATAACATTCGTGGAATCAGCGTAAGATATTTGTTCTAAAAATGGAAAAAAAAATTTTTTTGTTTATTTTGGTTATTTATTTTTTTTCTCGAAAACTACGATAGCTACAAAAAAAATAATAACCTTTTTGGAATCAGCGTAAGAAATTTGTTGTAAAAATGGTAAAAAAAAATATAGTTTCCTGTAGCTATTCGTAGTTTCGAGAAAAAAATAAAATAGCCCCAAAAAATCCAAAAAAATTTTTTGCAATTATTAGAACAATTTTCTTACGCTGATTCCACGAATGTTATTAGTTTTCTTGTAGCTATCGTAGTTTTCGAGAAAAAAAATAAAATATCAAAAAAAAAATTAAAAAATTTTTTTTTTCATTTTTAAAACAATTTTTTTACCGCTTATTCAACAAAGTTTTTATTTTTTTTGTAGTTTTCTTAGTTTTTGAGAAAAAAAATAAAATAGCCCCAAAAAATAAAAAAAAAAAAATTTTTTGCCATTTTTAGAACAATTTTCTTACGCTGATTCCACGAATGTTATTCAATTTTAGTGTAGCTATCGTAGTTTTTGAGAAAAAAAAATAAAATAGCCACAAAAAACCAAAAATTTTTTTTGCCATTTTCAGAACAATTTTCTTACGCTGATTCCACGAATGTTATTAGTTTTCTTGTAGCTATCGTAGTTTTCGAGAAAAAAAATAAAATATCCCCAAAAAAAAACAAAATTTTTTTTTCCATTTTTTGAACAATTTTCTTACGTTGATTCCACGAATGTTATTAGTTTTCTTGTACCTATCGTAGTTTTTGAGAAAAAAAATAAAAAAGCCCCAAAAAATCCAAAAAAATTTTTTTGCCATTTTCAGAACAATTTTCTTACGCTGATTCCACGAATGTTATTAGTTTTCTTGTAGCTATCGTAGTTTTCGAGAAAAAAATAAAATATCCCAAAAAATTTCAAAATTTTTTTTTCATTTTTAGAACAATTTTCTTACGCTGATTCCACGAATGTTATTAGTTTTCTTGTAGCTATCGTAGTTTTTGAGAAAAAAATAAAAATAGCCCCAAAAAAATCAAAAATTTTTTTTGCCATTTTTAGAACAATTTTTCTTACGCTGATTCCACGAATTTTATTAGTTTTCTTGTAAGCTATCGTAGTTTTCGAGATACCTATCGTTAAAAAAAAAAAAAAAAACCCACTATGACGTCATATAGTGACGCCCCATCGGGAACTAATATAAGTCCGAAGGTCTAAGTGCAAATTCCGAAAAAAAAATTGAACAGAAAATTATCGGGGAAAGATTATCTTTGTGATTTTCTATATTTTTACACTTAGACCTTCGCCATATTAGTTCCCGTTGAAACGTCACTATATCGAGTTGAAGCGAGTTTATACACTAAAAAGTGGCATTTGAAAGCGTTCAGCCGCTTTTGCGATTTCCGTAAGGCGACACTATATATTAGTTCAACAAACAAACGAACGAACGGTCAGAGATATAAGTCGAAGGTCTAAGTGCAAAAAACTCGAAAACTACGATAGCCACAAGAAAACTCATAACATTCGTGGAACAGCGTAAGATATTTGTTCTAAAAATGGAAAAAAAAATTTTTTGCTTTTTTGGTATTTATTTTTTCTCGAAAACTACGATAGCTACAAAAAAAAAAAAAAAACTTTTTTGAATCATCGTAAAAAATTTGTTTTTAAAATGGAAAAAAAAAAATTTCAATTTAACTATCACAATTTTTCTTGAAAATAAAATAAATAACCAAAAAAATCAAAAAAAACAAATTTTCATATTTTCAGAACAATATTTTCTTACGCTTGATTCCACGAAATGTTATTAGTCTTTCTTGTAAGCTATCGTAGTTTCGAGAAAAAAATATAAAATTAACCCCAAAAATCAAAAAAATTTTTTTGCCATTTTTAGAACAATTTTCTTACGCTGATTCCACGAATGTTATTAGTTTTCTTGTAGCTATCGTAGTTTTCGAGAAAAAAAATAAAATATCCCAAAAAAATTAAAAAAATTTTTTTTACATTTTTAGAACAATTTTCTTACGCTGATTCCACGAATGTTATTAATTCTTTCTTGTAGCTATTCGTAGTTTTTGAGAAAAAAAATAAAATACCCCCAAAAAATCAAAAAAAAAATTTTTGGCCATTTTTTAGAACAATTTTTCTTACGCTGATTCCACGAATGTTATTAGTTTTCTTGTAGCTATCGTAGTTTTCGAGAAAAAAAATAAAATAGCCCAAAAAAATCAAAAAAATTTTTTTTCCATTTTTAGAACAATTTTCTTACGCTGATTCCACGAATGTTATTAGTTTTCTTGTAGCTATCGTAGTTTTTATCGTAGTTATTTATTTAATTTTTTTTTAAAAAATCATTTAGTTTAGTTACCTCTAAAAATTAATTAACATAGAAAACTGAATTGAAGGGTGACTAAATTAAAAAAAAATTAAATAAATGCGCGAATGAATAACGGTAAAGCTAAAGTGTTAAATATATATATATATATATATATATATATATATATATATATATATATATATATATATATATATATATATATATATATATATATATATATATATATATATATATATTTTATACATATTATATATTATATATATATATATATATATATATATATATATATATATATATATATATATATATATATATATTTATATATATAAGATTTTCACACTTAGGCCTTTGACATATTAGTTCCCGTTGAAACGTCACTATATCGAGTTGAAGCGAGTTTATACACTAAAAAGTGGCATTTGAAAGCGCTCAGCCGCTTTTGCGATTCCCGTAGGGCGACACTATATATTAGTTCAACAAACAAACGAACGAACGGTCAGAGATATAAGTCGAAGGTCTAAGTGCAAAAAACTCGAAAACTACGATAGCTACAAGAAAACTAATAACATTCGTGGAATCAGCGTAAGATATTTGTTCTAAAAAGGGAAAAAAAATTTTTTGATTTTTTTGGTTATTTATTTTTTTTTCTCGAAAACTACGATAGCTACAAAAAAAATAATAACCTTTTTGGAATCAGCGTAGGAAACTGTTTTAAAAATGGAAAAACAATAGTTTCCTTGTACCTATCGTAGTTTTGTCGAGAAAATAAAATTAATAACCAAAAAAAATCCAAAAAACAAAAAATCATATTTTCAGAACAACTATCTTACGCTGATTCCACGAATGTTATAGTTTTCTTGTAGCCTATTGGTAGTTTTCGAGAAAAAAAAATAAAATAACCCCAAAAAAATTCAAAAAAAAATTTTGCCATTTTTTTTTAGAACAATTTTCTTACGCTGATTCCACGAATGTTATTATTTTCTTGTAGCTATCGTAGTTTTTCGAGAAAAAAATAAAATATCCCAAAAAAATTAAAAATTTTTTTTTTACATTTTTTAGAACAATTTCTTACGCTTGATTCACGAATGTTATTAGTTTTCTTGTAGCTATCGTAGTTTTTGAGAAAAAAAATAAAATACCCCCAAAAATCAAAAATTTTTTTTGCCATTTTTAGAACAATTTCTTACGCTGATTTTACGAATGTTTTATTTTTATTGTTGCTATCGTAGTTTTCGAGAAAAAAAAAAAATATCAAAAAAAAAATAAAAAAATATTTTTTTAATTTTTAGAACAAATTTTTTACGCTTATTCCAAAAATATTATTAGTTTTCTTTGTATGCTATTCGTACTTTTTTGAGAAAAAAAATAAAATAGCCCCAAAAAACCAAAAAATTTTTTTTGCCATGTTCAGAACAATTTTCTTACGCTGATTCCACGAATGTTATTAGTTTTCTTGTAGCTATCGTAGTTTTCGAGAAAAAAAATAAAATATCCAAAAAAAATTCAAAAATTTTTTTTCCATTTTTTTGAACAATTTTCTTACGTTGATTCCACGAATGTTATTAGTTTTCTTGCTTCTATTTTTTGAAAATAAAATAATATAATCCGAATATATCAAAATAAATTATTTTTGCCATTTTTAAAAGAATTTTTTTTACCCTGATTCCACCAATTTTTTTTTTTTTTTTTTTACCTATCGTATTTTTTGAGAAAAAAAAATAAAATAGCCCCAAAAAATCAAAAAATTTTTTTTGCCATTTTTAGAACAATTATCTTACGCTGATTCCACGAATGTTATTTGTTTTCTTGTAGCTATCGTAGTTTTTGAGAAAAAAAATAAAATAGCCCCAAAAAATAAAAAAATTTTTTTTGCCATTTTTAGAACAATTTTCTTACGCTGATTCCACGAATGTTATTAGTTTTCTTGTAGCTATCGTAGTTTTCGAGAAAAAAAAAATATCCCAAAAAATTTCAAAATTTTTTTTTTTCATTTTTAGAACAATTTTCTTACGCTGATTCCACGAATGTTATTAGTTTTCTTGTAGCTATCCTAGTTTTCGAGATACCATCGTTAAACCCACTATGACGTCATATAGTGACACCCATTCGGGACTAATATAAGTCGAAGGTCTAAGTGCAAATTCCGAAAAAAAAATTGAACAGAAAATTATCGGGGGAAATATTTTCTTTGTGATTTTAGAGATTTTCACACTTAGACCTTTGACTTATATCAGTTCCCGTTGAAACGTCACTATATCGAGTTGAAGCGAGTTGATACACTAAAAAGTGGCATTTGAAAGCGTTCAGCCGCTTTTGCGATTCCCGTAAGGCGACACTATACTATAGTGACGTTTCGAAAGGAATCGAAAAACGATCTAACTTGATCGCGCAACACCTTTTAAGGTATAAACTATCACTTCAACCCCATATAGTGACGTCGCAACGGGAACTGATATAAGTCAAAGGTCTAAGTGTGAAAATCTAAAAAATCACAGAGAAAATAATTTCCAAAAAAATTTTAAGTCGAAATTATTTTTCGGAATTTCCACTTAGACCTTCGACTTATATTATTTCAACAAACAAACGAACGAACGGTCAGACGAACAAACGAACACAAAACATACTATATTCTTCCGAACGGAACATCAACTCACGCTCGACCCACGCTCGACCCACGCTCGACCCACGCTCGACCCACGCTCAACCCACGCTCAACCCACGCTCAACCCACGCTCAACCCACGCTCAACCCACGCTCAACCACGCTCAACCCGCCCTCGGCCCACGCACAACCCCCCCGCGACCCCCCCTCAACCCACGCTCAACCCACGCTCGACCCACGCTCGACCCACGCTCAACCCACGCTCGACCCACGCTTGACCCATGCTAAATCCTCGCTCACGCTCACGACCGTGTGTATGCTCTTCGCTCTAATACCTACGTCATCACGCTCGCACCACGTGTCCAAACCATATAGTGACGTTTCAACGGGAACTGATATAAGTCGAAGGTCTAAGTGCAAAAAATTTTAAAACTACGATAGCTACAAGAAAACTAATAACATTCGTGGAATCAGCGTAAGATATTTGTTCTAAAAATGGAAAAAAAAAATTTTTGATTTTTTTTTATTATTTATTTTTTTTCTCGAAAACTACGATAGCTACAAAAAAAATAATAACCTTTTTGGAATCAGCGTAAGAAATGTGTTTTAAAAATGGAAAAACAATAGTTTCCTTGTAGCTATGGTAGTTTTCGAGAAAATAAAATAAATAACCAAAAAAAATCCAAAAACAAATTTTCATATTTTCAGAACAAATATCTTACGCTGATTCCACGAGTGTTATTAGTTTTCTTGTAGCTATCGTAGTTTTTGAGAAAAAAAATAAAATAGCCCAAAAAAATCAAAAAAATTTTTTTGCTATTTTTAGAACAATTATCTTACGTCCACGAATGTTATTAGTTTTCTTGTAGCTATCGTAAGTTTTTGAGAAAAAAAATAAAATACCCCCAAAAAAATTCAAAAAATTTTTTTTTCATTTTTAGAACAATTTTCTTACGCTGATTCCACGAATGTTATTAGTTTTCTTGTAGCTATCGTAGTTTTTGAGAAAAAAAATAAAATAGCCCCAAAAAATCAAAAAAAATTTTTTGCCATTTTTAGAATAATTTTCTTACGCTGATTCCACGAATGTTATTTGTTTTCTTGTAGCTATCGTAGTTTTTGAGAAAAAAAAAAATCCCCAAAAAATCAAAAAAAATTTTTTGCCATTTTTAGAACAATTTTCTTACGCTGATTCCACGAATGTTATTAGTTTTCTTGTAGCTATCGTAGTTTTCGAGAAAAAAAATAAAATAGCCCCAAAAAATCAAAAAAATTTTTTTGCCATTTTTAGAACAATTTTCCATACGCTGACACGACCATGTTATTAAGTTTTCTTGGTAGGCTATCGTAGTTTTTTCGAGAAAAAAATAAAATAGCCCCTAAAAAATCAAAAAAATATTTTGCCATTTTTAGAACAATTATCTTACGCTGATTCCACGAATTTTGTTATTTGTTTTCTTGTAGCTATCGTAGTTTTTTAGCGAGAAAAAAAAATAAAATAGCCCCAAAAAAATCAAAAAATTTTTTGCCATTTTTTGAGAACAATTTTCTTACGCTGATTCCACGAATGTTATTAATTTTCTTGTAGCTATCGTAAGTTTTTTATTCGTAGTTTTTATTTAATTTTTTTTTAAAAAAAAAAATCATTTAGTTTAGTTACCTCTAAAATTATTTTTCATAGAAAATGAATTAAGGGGTGACTAATTAAAAAAAAATTAAATAAAATGCGCGAATGAATAACGGTAAAGCTAAAGTGTTATTAAAATATTATAATAATATATATATATATATATATATATATATTTATATATATAAGAATTTATTCACATTAGGCCTTTGACATATTAGTTCCCGTTGAAACGTCACTATATCGAGTTGAAGCGAGTTTATACACTAAAAAGTGGCATTTGAAAGCGCTCAGCCGCTTTTGCGATTCCCGTAGGGCGACACTATATATTAGTTCAACAAACAAACGAACGAACGGTCAGAGATATAAGTCGAAGGTCTAAGTGCAAAAAAACTCGAAAACTACGATAGCTACAAGAAAAAAACTAATAACATTTTTCGTGGAATTCAGCGTAAGATATTTGTTCTAAAAAGGGAAAAAAAAAATTTTTTTGATTTTTTTGGTTATTTATTTTTTTTTCTCGAAAACTACGATAGTTACAAAAAAATTAATAACCTTTTTGGAATCAGCGTAAGAAATTTGTTTTAAAAATGGAAAAAACAATAGTTTCCTTGTACCTATCGTAGTTTTCGAGAAAATAAAATTAATAACCAAAAAAAATCCAAAAACAAATTTTCATATTTTCAGAACAACTATCTTACGCTGATTCCACGAATGTTATTAGTTTTCTTGTAGCTATTGTAGTTTTCGAGAAAAAAAATAAAATAACCCCAAAAAAATCAAAAAAATTTTTTCAATTTTTAGAACAATTTTCTTACGCTGATTCCACGAATGTTATTAGTTTTCTTGTAGCTATCGTAGTTTTCGAGAAAAAAAATAAAATATCCCAAAAAAATTAAAAAATTTTTTTTTACATTTTTAGAACAATTTTCTTACGCTGATTCCACGAATGTTATTAGTTTTCTTGTAGCTATCGTAGTATTTGAAAAAAAATAAAATACCCCCAAAAATCAAAAAAAATTTTTTTTGCCATTTTTTAGAAACAATTTTCTTACGTTTGATTTTTACGAATGTTATTAATTAGGACTTTAAGAAAAATTAAGAACGAAGGAAAAAAATAAATATCCAAAAAAAAATCAAAAAATTATTTTTTTCCATTTTTTAAGGGGGGGGAACAATTTCATACGCTGATTCCACGAATGTTATAGTTTTCTTGTAGCTATCGTACTTTTTGAGAAAAAAAAAATAAAATAGCCCCAAAAAACCAAAAAAAATTTTTTTTGCCATGTTCAGAACAATTTTCTTACGCTGATTCCACAAATGTTATTAGTTTTTCTTGTAGCTATCGTAGTTTTCGAAAAAAAATAAAATATCCAAAAAAAATTCAAAAATTTTTTTCCATTTTTTGAACAATTTCTTACGTTGATTCCACGAATGTTATTAGTTTTTTTGTACCTATCGTAGTTTTTGAAAAAAAAAAAAAAATAGCCCCAAAAAATCAAAAAAAATTTTTTGCCATTTTTAGAACAATTTTCATACGCTGTTTCCACGAATGTTATTAGTTTTCTAGCTATCGTAGTTTTCGAGGAAAAAAAATAAAATAGCCCCAAAAAATCAAAAAATTATTTTGCCATTTTTAGAACAATTTTCTTACGCTGATTCCACGAATGTTATTTGTTTTTCTTGTAGCTATCGTAGTTGTTGAGAAAAAAAATAAAAACACCCCAAAAAAATAAAAAAAAATTTTTTTTGGCCATTTTAAGAACAATTTTCCTACGCTGATTCCACGAATGTTATTTAGTTTTCTTGTAGCTATCGTAGTTTCGAGAAAAAAAAAAATATCCCAAAAAATTTCAATTTTTTTTTTTCATTTTAAAACAATTTTCTTACGCTGATTCCCGAATGTTTATTAGTTTTCTTTGTAAGCTATCCTTAAGTTTCGAGATACCTATGCGTTAAAACCCAACTTATGACGTCATATTAGTGACACCCATTTCGGGGACTAATTATAGGTCGAAGGTTAAGTGCAAATTCCGAAAAAAAAATTGAACAGAAAATTATCGGCGGGAAAAATTTCTTTGTGATCTTTGAGAGATTTTCACACTTAGGACCTTTGAATCCTTATTATCAGTTCCCGTTAGAAAGTCACTATATCGAGTTTGAAGCGAGTTAGATACACTAAAAAGTGGACATTTGAATAAGGACAGCCGCTAATGCGATTTCAGGAAATTAAAGAAGCTACAATAGACACGTGTCCAAAGCAATCGAAAAACGATCTAACTTGATCGCGCAACACCTTTTAAGGTATAAACTATCACTTCAACCCCATATAGTGACGTCGCAACGGGAACTGATATAAGTCAAAGGCCTAAGTGTGAAAATCTAAAAAATCACAGAGAAAATAATTTCCCAAAAAATTTTAAGTCGAAATTATTTTTCGGAATTTGCACTTAGACCTTCGACTTATATTAGTTCAACAAACAAACGAACGAACGGTCAGACGAACAAACGAACACAAAACATACTATATTCTTCCGAACGGAACATCAACTCACGCTCGACCCACGCTCGACCCACGCTCGACCCACGCTCGACCCACGCTCGACCCACGCTCAACCCACGCTCAACCCACACTCAACCCACGCTCAACCCACGCTCAACCCACGCTCAACCCACGCTCGACCCACGCTCAACCCACGCTCAACCCACGCTCAACCCACGCTCAACCCACGCTCAACCCACGCTCGACCCACGCTCAACCCACGCTCGACCTACGCTTGACCCATGCTAAATCCTCGCTCACGCTCACGACCGTGTGTATGCTCTTCGCTCTAATACCTACGTCATCACGCTCGCACCACGTGTCCAAACCATATAGTGACGTTTCAACGGGAACTGATATAAGTCGAAGGTCTAAGTGCAAAAAATTTTAAAACTACGATAGCTACAAGAAAACTAATAACATTCGTGGAATCAGCGTAAGATATTTGTTCTAAAAATGGAAAAAAAAAATTTTTGATTTTTTTTTATTATTTATTTTTTTTCTCGAAAACTACGATAGCTACAAAAAAAATAATAACCTTTTTGGAATCAGCGTAAGAAATGTGTTTTAAAAATGGAAAAACAATAGTTTCCTTGTAGCTATGGTAGTTTTCGAGAAAATAAAATAAATAACCAAAAAAAATCCAAAAACAAATTTTCATATTTTCAGAACAAATATCTTACGCTGATTCCACGAATGTTATTAGTTTTCTTGTAGCTATCGTAGTTTTTGAGAAAAAAAATAAAATACCCCCAAAAAATCAAAAAATTTTTTTTTCATTTTTAGAACAATTTTCTTACGCTGATTCCACGAATGTTATTAGTTTTCTTGTAGCTATCGTACGTTTTTGAGAAAAAAAATAAAAAAAAGCCCCAAAAAAATCAAAAAAATTTTTTTTTCATTTTTAGAACAATTTTTCTTACGCTTGATTCCACGAATGTTATTTATATATATTGTAGCTATCGTAGTTTTTGAGAAAAAAATAAAATAGCCCCAAAAATCAAAAAAATTTTTTTGCCATTTTTAGAACAATTTTCTTACGCTGATTCCACGAATGTTATTTGTTTTCTTGTAGCTATCGTAGTTTTCGAGAAAAAAAATAAAATAGCCCCAAAAAATCAAAAAAAATTTTTTGCCATTTTTAGAACAATTTTCTTACGCTGATTCCACGAATGTTATTTAGTTTTCTTGTAAGCTTATCGTAGTTTCGGAGCAAAAAAATAAAAGAGCCCCAGAAACACCTTAAATCTTTATTGTCATTTTGAGATCAATTTTCTTACGCTGATTCCACGAATGTAATTAGTTTTCTTGTAGCTTCGTAAGTTTTCGAGGAAAAAAAATAAAATAGCCCCAAAAAATCAAAAAAAATTATTTTCCATTTTTTAGAAAATTATTCTTACGCTGATTTCCACGAATGTTATTTGTTTTCTTGTAGCTCTATCGTAGTTTTTGAGAAAAAAAAATAAAATTAGCCCCAAAAAAATCAAAAAAAATTTTTGCCATTTTAGAACCATTTTCTTACGCTGATTCCACGAATGTTATTGTTTTCTTGTAGCTATCGTAGTTTTTATCGTAGTATTTATTTAATTTTTTTTTAAAAAAAATCATTTGTTTAGTTACCTCTAAAAATAATTTATCGTAGAAAACTGAATTTAAGGGTGACTAAATTAAAAAAAATTAAATAAATCGCGAATGAATAACGGTAAAGCTAAAGTGTTAAATATATATATATAAATATATAAAAATAATATATAGAATAATAAATATAATATATAAAAATAGAAATATATATAATATATAAATAAATATAATATATATATATATAATAATATATATATAATACATAATAAATATATACTAATATATATATATATAATTTATATATAAATATATAAAATAATATATATAAATTTCACACTTATGACCTTGACATATTAGTTCCGGCCTGAAAACGTCAACTATATCGAGTTGAAGCAGAGATTTATACACGTAAAAAAGTAGGCAATTTGAAAGCGTTCAGCCAGACTCTAAATTCGCGATTCCCGATGGGCGACACATATTATATAGTTCAACAAACAATACGAACGAACGGTCAGAAGATATAAGTCGAAAGAGTCTAAGTGCAAAAAACTGTCGAAAACTACGATAGCTACAAGAAAAATAAATTCGTGGAATCAGCGTAAGATATTTGTTCTAAAGGGAAAAAAATTTTTTTTGAATTTTTAGGATATATTATTTTTTTTCTCGAAAACTACGTAGCTACAAAAAAAAATAATAACCTTTTTGGAATCAGCGTAGGAAACTTGTTTTAAAAAATGGAAAAAAACAATAGTTTCCTTTACCTATCGTAGTTTTCGAGAAAATAAAATTAATAACCAAAAAAATCCAAAAAACAAATTTTTCATATTTTCAGACAACTATTTTACGCTGATTTCCACGAAAGTTATAGGTTTTCTTGTTAGCTTCGTAGTTTTCGGAAAAAAAAAAAAATAACCCCAAAAAATCAAAAAAAAATTTTTTGCCATGTTCAGAACAATTTTTTTACGCTGATTCCACGAATGTTATTGAGTTTTCTTGTAGCTATCGTAGTTTTTTCGAGAAAAAAAATAAAAAATATTCCAAAAAAATAGAAAATTTTTTTTTCCATTTTTTGAACAATTTTCTTACGTTGATTCCACGAATGTTATTAGTTTTCTGGTACTATCGTAGTTTTTTGAGAAAAAAAATAAAATAGCCCCAAAAAAATCAAAAAAATTTTTGCCATTTTTAGAAACATTTTCTTACGCTGATTCCACGAATGTTATTAGTTTTCTTGTTAGCTATTCGTAGTTTTCGAGAAAAAAAATACAATAGCCCCAAAAATCAAAAAAAATTTTGCCATTTTTTAAAAACAATTATCTTACGCTGATTCCACGATTGTTATTAGTTTTCTGTAGCTATCGCAGTTTTTGAGAAAAAAATAAAATTAGCCCCAAAAAAATCAAAAAAAATTTTTTGCCATTTTTAAGAACAATTTTCTTACGCTGATTCCACGAATGTTATTAGTTTTCTTGTAGCTATCGTAGTTTTCGAGAAAAAAAATAAAATATCCAAAAAAAAATCAAAAATTTTTTTTTATTTTTAAGAGAACAATAATTAATTTTCATTTATATTTTCATTTATTGCTCTATGTCGTGATTTTCCTAGTTTTCGAGATACCTATCGTTAACCCACTATGACGTCATATAGTACGCCCATTCGGGACTAATATAAGTCGAAGGTCTAAGTGCAAATTCCGAAAAAAAATTGAACAGAAAATTATCGGGGGAAATATTTTCTTTGTGATTTTAGAGATTTTCACACTTAGACCTTTGACTTATATTAGTTCCCGTTGAAACGTCACTATATCGAGTTGAAGCGAGTTGATACACTAAAAAGTGGCATTTGAAAGCGTTCAGCCGTTTTTGCGATTCCCGTAAGGCGACACTATACTATAGTGACGTTTCGAAGGGAACCGAAAAACGATCTAACTTGATCGCGCAACACCTTTTAAGGTATAAACTATCACTTCAACCCCATATAGTGACGTCTCAACGGGAACTGATATAAGTCAAAGGTCTAAGTGTGAAAATCTAAAAAATCACAGAGAAAAATAATTTCCCAAAAAATTTTAAGTCGAAATTATTTTTCGGAATTTGCACTTAGACCTTCGACTTATATTAGTTCAACAAACAAACGAACGAACGGTCAGACGAACAAACGAACACAAAACATACTATATTCTTCCGAACGGAACATCAACTCACGCTCGACCCACGCTCGACCCACGCTCGACCCACGCTCGACCCACGCTCGACCCACGCTCAACCCACGCTCAACCCACGCTCAACCCACGCTCAACCCACGCTCAACCCACGCTCGACCCACGCTCAACCCACGCTCAACCCACGCTCAACCCACGCTCAACCCACGCTCAACCCACGCTCGACCCACGCTCAACCCACGCTCGACCTACGCTTGACCCATGCTAAATCCTCGCTCACGCTCACGACCGTGTGTATGCTCTTCGCTCTAATACCTACGTCATCACGCTCGCACCACGTGTCCAAACCATATAGTGACGTTTCAACGGGAACTGATATAAGTCGAAAGTCTAAGTGCAAATTTTCTCAAAAATTACGATAGCTACAAGAAAACTAAAAACATTCGTGGAATCAGCGTTAAGATTTGTTCTAAAAAGAAAAAAAAATTTTTGTTTTTTTTTTTATTTTTTTTTTTTTTTCTCGAAAAACTACGATAACTACAAAAAAAATAATAACGTTTTTGTAATCAGCATAAGAAATTTATTTTAAAAATGGAAAAACCAATGAGTTTCCTCTGTAGCTTGGTAGTTTTCGAGAAATAAAAATAAATAACCAAAAAAAATCCAAAAAACAAAATTTTCATATTTTCAGAACAAATATCTTTTACGCTGATTCCACGCAGTGTTATTGTTTTCTCTGTAGCTATTCGTAGTTTGTTGAGAAAAAAAAATAAAATAGCCCAAAAATCAAAAAATTTTTTTGCCATTTTTAGAACAATTATTTTTACGCTGATTCCACGAATGTTATTAGTTTTTCTTGTAGCTATCGTAGTTTTGAAAAAAAAATAAAATACCCCAAAAAATCAAAAAAAATTTTTTTTCATTTTTAGAAAATTTCTTACGCTGATTCCCGAATGTTATTAGTTTTCTTGTATGTATCAAGTTTCTTGAGAAAAAAATTACGAACTAGCGCCAAAAAATCGAAAAAAATATTTTTTTGCCATTTTTAGAATAATTTTCTTACGCTTGATTTCACGATGTATATTTGTTTTTCTCTGTAGCTATCGTAAGTTTTTGGAGAAAAAAAATAAATAGCCCCAAAAATAAAAAAATTTTTTTGCCATTTTTAGAACAATTTTCTTACGCTGATTCCACGAATGTTAATAGTTTTCTTGTAAGCTATCGTATTTTTCGAGAAAAAAAATAAAATAGCCCCCAACCAAAAAAATTCAAAAATTTTTTTTTGCCATTTTTGAACAAATTTCTTACGCTGATTCCACGAGTTTTATTAGTTTTCTTGTAGCTATCGTAGTTTTCAAGAAAAAAAATAAAATTAGCCCAAAAAATCAAAAAAATTATTTTGCCATTTTTAGAACAATTATCTTACGGCTGATTCCACGAATGTTATTTGTTTTCTTGTAGCTATCGTAGTTTTTTGAGGAACAAAAAATAAAATAGCCCCAAAAAATCAAAAAAATTTTTTTGCCATTTTTTTAGAAATTTTGCTTACGCTGATACCACGAATGTTATTAGTTTTCTTGTAGCTATCGTACTTTTTGAACATAGACTTTCTATTTAATTTTTTTTAAAAAAAATCATTTTAGTTTAGTTACCTCTAAAAATTAATTAACATAGAAAACTGATCTAGGGGTGACTAAATTTAAAAAAAAATTAAATAAATGCGCGAATGAATAACGTAAAGCGAAAGTGTTTAAATATATATATATAGTTATAATTATATAATACTATATAATATATATATATTATATTATATATATATATATATATATTATATATATATAATATATATATATATATATTATATAGTTATATATATATTATATATTATAAAATTTTCACCACTTAGGACCTTTTACATACTTTTCCCTTGAAACGTCACTATATCGGGTTGAAGCGAGTTTATACACTAAAAAGTGGCATTTGAAAGCGTTCAAGCCGCTTTTTGCGATTCCCGATAGGGCGACACTACATATATAGTTCAACAAACAAACGAAAGAACGAGTCAGAGATATAGTCGAACGGTCTAAGTAGCCAAAAAACCTGAAACTACGATAGCTACAAGAAAACTAATAAAACACTTTCGTGGAATCAGCGTAAGAGTTGTGTTCTAAAAAAGGGAAAAAAAAAAAAAAAAAAAAAAAAAACATTTTTTTTTGATTTTTGGTTATTTATTTATTTTTCTCGAAAAACTACGATAGCTAGCAAAAAAAATAATTAACCTTTTGGAATCAGACGTAGGAACTTGTTTTTAAAATGGAAAAACAATAGTTTCCTATTGTACCTATCGTAGTTTTCGAGAAAAGATAAAATTAATAACCAAAAAAATCCAAAAACAAATTGTTCATATTTTTCAGAAACAGACTATCTATACGCTGATTCACGAATGTATTAGTTTTCTTTGTATAGCTATCGTAGTTTTTCGAGAAAAAAAATAAAATTACCCCAAAAAATCAAAAAAACATTTGTTTAAACGTTAGAACAATTTGGCTTACGCTGATCACGGATGTTATTAGTTTTCTTGATAGCTATCGTAGTTTTCGAGAAAAAAAATAAAATATCCAAAAAAAAATCAAAATTTTTTTTTTTCCATTTTAAGAACAATTTTTCATTTACGCTTATGCCATTGGGGTTATTAGTTGGCTTGCAGCCATTGTACTGGTTGAGCTGCTTCTTAAAATATAGCCCCAAAAAAGCTTATCGCATTTCTTGTTTGCCATTTTCAGACAATTTTCTTACGCTGATTTCACGAATGTTATTAGTTTTCTTGTAGCTATCGCAGTTTTCGAGAAAAAAATAAAATATCCAAAAAAAATTCAAAAATTTTTTCCCATTTTTTTATTGAAACAATTTTCTTACGTTGATTCCACGAATGTTATAGTTTTCTTGTAGCTTTCGTAGTTTTTGAGAAAAAAAATAAAATAGCCCAAAAAATCAAAAAAATTTTTTGCCATTTTTAGAACAATTTTCCTACGCTGATTCCACGAATGTTTTTAGTTTTTTTTCTTGTAGCTTTCGTAGTTTTCGAGAAAAAAATAAAAAGCCCCAAACAAATCAAAAAAATTTTGTTTGCTCCATTTTTAGAACAATTTTCTTTCGCTGATTCCACGAATGTTATTTAGTGTTCTTGTAGCTATCGTAGTTTTTGGCAGAAGAAAAAATAAATAGCCCCACACAAAATCAAAAAAATTTTGTTCATTTTTAGGGGGGTGAAACTTACGCTGATTCCACGAATGTTCTTTACTTTCTTGTAGCTATCGTAGTTTTTGAGAAAAAAATAAATATAAACAACCAAAAAACAAAAAAAAATTTTTTTGCCATTTTCAAGAACAATTTCTCTTACGCTGATTCCCAAGTGGACGTTAAAATATAGTGACGTTTCATTTGTCCCGAATTTGCATTTGTCGTAACCTCGAGGTCAAGTACCGAGCGCGGTAAATTATTTTTATAGATTTTTAAAAGTTGTCCAGACTCTTTCAAAAATTTTTGAGTCGTTTTTTTTCCTTCGACCATGAACTTAAGATTAGATATTATATAATCTGGTCGATTTTAAACGTTCGCTATCTTTAGGAATTCGTGTATAGGATACGTTTAAACGAAGTTAGAAACGAAAAATGGGACTTAATATATCTTCGCCGGGACAGAACGAAACGTAACTAAATATATTAGAACATTTGGAGGGAATAACTTTTATTTTTGTTTTTTAGTATATATATATATTATATATATATATATATATATATATATATATATATATATAATATATTATATATATATACTAATAATATATATATATATATATTATAAATATATATAATATATATATTATAATATATATATATATATATATATATATTACTATATATATATATATATATATATATATATACTATATATATATATATAAATATATATAAATAATATATATATATATATATATATATATATATATTATATTATAATGTATATTATATATATATCTAAAAATAATATATATATCAAACCCATAATCCAACATATACCTATACTATATATCATTAACCTCATATCTCGAAAACTCGATAGCTACAAAAAAAATAATAACCTTTTTGGAATCAGCGTAAAATTCTA
>JABUQX010023763.1:32500-37890 GCA_015478945.1 Trachelipus rathkii | reverse complement strand
ACCAAAGAAGAGAGATCTTATGATATGTTAATGTTTATTTTGGATTTAAGGATCATTCTCTATATTTTAATCTTTGCTTATAGAAATAATTAGTTTAATTAACTTTTTTATTGTATTTAAACCACTGAAAATATGCAATTTTAAAAAATCTTACAATAATGAACAATTTTTTCTTTTTTTTGTTTAAAAAAAAATTCCTTCTTTAATTTACTAAAAGTAATATCTTGAAGCAAAAATTGATCATTATTATTTGTAGTTAAATCATGACCTTAAATTGTAGTGCAAAACATTAACATTTCTCGCGTTTCTGAGTGCATCCGATTTTTTTTAGGAGAATAATTGATCCTCCAATTTTGAAGAGTCTTTCCTTTCACGGAAAGGGGACTGAGTTAGAATATTTTCTATGCAACGGACAGCCGAATAGGCTGAAAGGTTCTTTATTCGATACCACATTGTAAGGGACTTCGTGAATTTTTAGTAAGTTTCATATTTGACATTAGTGAGTTGTGTGTTGGGCTGTTGAGAGTTTGGTCTTGGGTAGCTCTCTTTTGGTGGTTGATGGGAGCAGTTGCTTTCAAATTTTTTCAAATAATGTGTCTTTCTCCTTATGATAGTTTCTTTGCTGTGTTTAAAGTCTTTTTCTCTTTAAATTTCGGAATAATTAGTCCCACGGTAGATCTGTGTCAAATTCAGAAGTTAATTAATTTTTTATTCTTCAGTATATTGGTACTTTTTTTCCTGCCCATTATGTTGATAATTGAGATAACCAATTCTGGTAAGAATGTTGAGTTATTAGTATAGTAAGTGGAAGGCTGTTTTCTCCGTTGTTCCTTTGAATATGTTCTGTTAAAACAGTAATTAGGTTCTTGGCACGATTCATTGTTCTTAAGAATTTCTATTCCACTTGTTTATCATTGATTTCGATTGAATTTGTGTTGGTATAGATGGCACTACCGCGTCTTGTTACCCCCCCCCCCCCCCCCTCAAGGAATGTAATTTTAAAGCGTGGATAAAAATAGGTAGCAAGCACAAGATTCTTTTCAGTAAAGTAAATGCTGAGTCTATTTTTTACTGAATTTTTCCATGTTGATACTGTAGGACCCAAGTCCCTCAAATAGTTCTTTTTTCTGGACTCTTTTAAAAAAAAAAAATTTATTTTTGCAAAATCAATACTTTCTATATTTGGATGATATTATTGACGCAGCATTGAGTTCCTTGTGCTGCAATCTGAAATTGATTTAAAGTAGCTGGAAATCCTGTTTTCCTTTCTTTATACGAACATAATATCTTCGCTACATTCATATTGCTTAGAATATCCTTCCCACTTTTTAATATTGCTTATATATCATTCTCAAGGAATGTATTTTTAAAGCGTGGATCAAGATAGGTAGCAGCACAAGATTCTTATCAGTAAAGTAGATGCTGCTGAGTCTATTTTTTACTGAATTTTCCATGCTGATACTGTAGACCAAAGTCCCCTCAAATAGTTTTTTTTTTCTGACCTTTAAAAAAAATGCAAAATCATTTTCATATTGGGATTATTGCCCGATGCAATTGATTCCTTGTGCCTCAATAAATTTGTACAATCAACAATATTTTAAGTATTTTTAGCAATTTTTCAAAAACTTTCCATTGTTTTTAAGCATGACAGGTTTATGAATCATCACTGCAATATGAAATGAGAGCCATCTTTTGTTCAAAAAAATATTTGAAAGCATATGATACTGGCTATTACATTGGTTTGTATACCCTGAATAAATCTGTGCTGTGGTAAAGTAAATCTAGTTTGATATTCTTCATACTTGAAATAGTTGGGGCGAGTGATTAAGATGGACTACCGGTTTGTTTGCATATGGATATATTTTTTTTACGTCCCTTTGTTCAAATATGGGATCATTGAGAACTAGTGTCAAAGGAGTGTAAAAAGCAAGGTATTTCTGGAATCCTGCTTGTGTAACTGCCTGCGCCATATTATGGTGCGTTATCCTTACTATATACATGAATTTTTATTACAGGAAATATTGAATTCTCCATAACATTTGAAGACAATCACTTTATATTAGATGCTGTTGAGATACTTGAAAAAGGTGAACTGAAGGATAGCATTTATAATTCAATTAGCCGTTTTCCAATTATCTAACAAGCCTACAAGGCAAATATTTCACTGCTCAATTACGAGTTCACTGGTATATAATTAATCAAAACATATTACATAAATGACATGAAAGACAAGGAAATACCTTGCCTGTCTGAAAATCCTAACATTATATCTTAGGCTCTACGTAAGATGGCGCAGCTCATTCCAGTTTTCTTTAATTAAATAGAATTCAGGAAAAACTGAAATTAAAAATCAAAAATTAAAAATCAATACGGCCGACTTCGAAATATTGTCTTTGAAATTCATAAGTCGAATACAAATATATTTTCAGATTGTATAGTACAAGAATCGGTCAAATTGAATCTGTCAAGCATATCGGTATAATTTTTGCCGATTCCGATTACCGATCCCGATTCCTGAAAAACATTCCCGATTCTTCCGATTCCTGCATGCGATTCGCGATTAATGCGTTCGCGCATTCAGTAAAGTATTATTATATATGTCTATATATAATATCGTATATATAATATATGTTATATATGATATATATATATATATATATATATAAGTGAGTATATATATATATATATATTATATGATAGTATATATATAATTATAGTTAAATATATATATTTATTTATATATACTTATATATATATATGTAATAATATATATATATAGTATATATATATATATTAATTCATATATACTTATATATATATATATATAAGAGTGTTATATATATATATATATATATATATATATATATATATATATATTATATATTATATATATATATATATATATATATATATCAAACCTAACGCTAAATAACAAATCCCTAAACTAGATTATCTATTTATGGTCCATAGACATACCCTGTACTATTATTTTTTGGGTAACGAGTACCGTAAAAAAAAGATCAATAAATTAGACTTTCATACCGTCTTTTCTAATTAGGGGCTAAAAATTGGTAGAAATATTCAAAATACAGGCTAATATATTAACATAATCCCTAAAACTAGATTATATATTTATTGTCCATTGAGATACTGTAATATTTTTTTTGGGATAACGAGTACCGTAAAAAAGAATCAATAAATAGACTTTTTCTCCGTTTTTTTATAATAAGGGGGCTACACACTTGTATCGTATGAGATGTCGTGGCTGCAAATAGCAGTGTTACTAGGTGTATTTGTTTATAATTATACGACGACATTGTTATGAGGTGCTCGGAGTTCTACAAACAACTTTTACTGTATGTCATGTGGTGCATTCACTGTAATTAGCCGTTGATTGGTAACGCGGTAGTGCAAGTACTTTTCTCAATTTTTATAGGCCTAATTCTGTGTTCAGAATCTTAAATCAGGGAGTAATATAGTCTATGATCACTAATGAAACAGAAAGTCACTAAATTGACTAAATTAAATTATTATTAGCTCTAATTAACTATGAATTAGACTAACGGACTTCGGGTTACAATTGCGAATAGTTTGTTGAAAGGTTTGAAAAAAAAAAATATTAAAAATTTTATAAGTATGAAATAACATTATTGTATTCTTTTTATTTTCTGATCTTGAAGTTAAATTACTTTAAATTATTCTTACAGTTTCGTTTCAAAAAAAAGTTAAAAAATGGTTTTCTCTCAAAAAAAAAGAAAAAATAATAAAAATCAAAGAATAAAAAATAATCAGAAAATTTAAAAATAAATCAATAAAAAAATAGTTGATTTTTTCATTTGATTTTTTTCGTCCATCCCTGATATATATATATATTTTAATATTATATATTATATATTAGTTTATTATTGTATATTTTATGTGGACGTATTATATTATATAGTATTTATATATGTATAGATATATGTAGTTAGGGTATATAGTATATATATATAAGCGGTAGTATTTATTATATATATATATTATATATATATATATATTATACTATAGATATATATAATATATAATAATATATGTATATATATTAGTTAGTATTATATATTTATCTTATGTTTATGTATTATGTATTATTTTTTAAAGAAGAAATGTGGCTTATTGGTTAATTGATGGTGTTTATGAATATATTTATATTATACTATATATATATATATTATATTATTATAATATATATATATATATAATATAACTATATATATATATATATATATTATATATATATATATATATAGTATTTTTATATATATATATATATATATATTCTATATTTCTATATATATATATATAATTATTATACTATAATATATATATATATATATTATATTATATATATATATATATATATATATATATATTATATATATATATAGTTATATATATATATTATGGGTATTGTTATTATATTAATTTATATATATATACATTATATATATACATATATATTTCCTCATATATGTATATAATATTTATATATATATATATATTAATATATATATATATATAAATTTATATATAATGTTATAAATATATTACTATATAAATTATATCATATATATATATTATTTTATATTATTTTATAGTACTTGTATCATCTATTAATATATGAGGGTAGTGGATCATAGTATTATTATAGGATGTATATTATATATATATATATATATATATATTTATATATATTATATATTTGGAATTATATATATCATATATTATATATTATATATTATTTATACTAGTATGTATATATATGTGGTTCATGGGGTATAATTGGTGAGGTTTTACATACTTTTGATTGTGAGGTGCGTTGGTCGGGTTGTGTGTGGTGTGTTATATATTGGTTGTTGTGTGTGTGGTATTTGTTTATTTATTTTGTTTGTTTTGTATGTTATCTTTTATTTTATATTATATATATATATTATATGTGTGTGGTTTGTTTATTAGTAGTTATAATATTTGATGGTTATTGATTATATATATATATAGATATATGATTTATATATATATAATATATTATATAGGTGTTAATAGGATACTATCTCTATTATGTAATCATTCTGAATTGACACAGAGTGTAATTATGCACAGTAGTGATACGTATAGTTTTTTGATGTCAGTAGGTCAGATAGTAGGAATATTATCGGCCTTTTCTGATATGCCTTTCAGAATTGAAATAAATTCATGTACCTGATTTTATGACGTTCCTGAAGCATTAACTTACATTCTGCATAATTATAGTGTTGTAAAATAAAGATATTAGTCAATTTCCGTTAAATAATGAATAATTCATTGTCTTCCGAACGGGACAAATACTAAAAAGAGCTTATTATGACTTTAGAGAT
>JABUQX010023763.1:15000-20000 GCA_015478945.1 Trachelipus rathkii | reverse complement strand
ATTAAACAAAATCATAAAGCTCAAAAGATAATTAACAATCGTAAACGAGCTTAATCAGTAAAAATTTGGCAACGGTTTATACAAGAATGCACCTATACGATCGGACCTAACTTCATTAATTATTCCGTATACAATAAAAAAATTTCACACTTCTATACACTCATATCCACCAACCAACCAGCGAAATCATCTGTTAAACAAACAACAAAAATTCCAGCCAGCACCAAAATAACTAAATTCAATTAATTTAAATATCACCCTATTAAATAATTAAGTTATATAATCTATAAACACCAATACCAGATCCAATAATTAACGGTATAAATTGAGAAACCAACCAAGCAGAAACCCTATTCCTCTCTTAGAAATATAACATATTTTTATAATTCCTTAAAATTCTTAAGCTGTAGGACACGACACATACCCAATATTCACCCATAATACTAGGAATCAATGCTATATACAACCATAGAAAATTTTAAGTTGCATTCTCAAACAAGTACTCTACCACCTTTATGGTAAGCATAACACATATAAAACAATATTTTAAACCCACATCAATCCCATTTATCCAACTTCGTATAAATCATATATACATTACTTTCTACAATATAAAGTATATGACAAATTAAATCCTACTTATTAATTTCCCCCTTTTGTTCTTCTATTATCTCACAACATAGTTTTTGACAAAGTATTGCTAAATCACTATCACTCCTGACATGACCTAACCCAACACATTCTTAACTGTTTTTACACCAAACTCTCCCCCTCATAATACAGATCCTTACCTTTTATCCAGGCAAAGTCTAAACAGGGACATAAACCATAAAAATATAGCAAATTTCCTATCCGGTCAAACAACTAGTTATCCAAGGACACCTCTCCTCAATTATGATGATGAACCAGCAATCACAGCTCAAAATCCCTCTATAAATCTAATATGACAGAGAAGATCAATACTATCAACCCTGGAGGCAATTGGCCTTAACCAAACCGGACAGAACGAACAGCATAAACTCAAAAATCACTATTCCCTATTTCCCCTAGACGAAGAGAATCTCACACTCGCCCATAATTTTGGCTTTCAGAGAATTTAAATAACTATTTTTTACTCCCCCTCCCCAACAATAATTTGGTAATTTGCTCATTAGAACAGTCCACCTTCGGAAGCAGGGGGAGTATGATGTACCATGTGGCGGATATATGAGATTTTATGTTGGTAAGATTCTCTAAGCAGCTGACCCTTCGAATTAATCAGAATAATACAGTATCTGTTTTCTTTCTTATAATTTAATTAAATCCATTTTTATATAACTTATCTCTAACATTTAATCATTCTATCAATTGGATCAGGCCCAATTAACCTCATCCACTAATAAAATTAAATTGCAATTTCTTGAAAGTTTTTGCTCTGAGTTTTCTAAAAAATTAATCCGGCACCAAGAGTATGAACACTTACCCTTGAATTAGTAATAAAGCTTCCTCTGTCTTGGGATTTGAGCCAGTGTTGCTATTACTCTATTTCTGACTTCAACAACGGAACTAAAGGGGACCCAAGTGTTATTGTTGAAACTGTAGACACGTGATATATATATATATTATATTATATATATATATATATAATTTATATATTATATATATATATATATTATAATATATATATATATATATATATATATATATATATATATAATTTTATAAATATCAATTTTAACTAGAGTGGGGAATAGGATGTGTGGAGGCACTGAAGAGTTTTACAAAGTGGCAAAGTGCAATATGAGAAACTGGATATAAAAATGAGAAATGGTTTTGTGTGGCGAAGGGGTGAAAACTATTTGTATGCATCTATATATTATATATATATATATAGTATATATATTAATAGTATATATATATATATATTATATATATATATATATATATATATATATTTATAATATATATATATATAAATATATATATCATATATAAATATATATATATATATATGACTTTAATAACTAATACCAATTTAAAACATAAATTAGGAATGCAAAGGTGGAAATGGAAAAAAATATTACAATGATTTTCGAATATATTTTTTTTTCTCTTTTCATGCCAGAAAAAAAAACATTAACAGTTTAGAAAGAAATAAGTGAAAAATTTGGCAGTATTTCTCCTTGTCAAGGAAAGAAGCGATTAAAACATATTACTGGCTTTCCTTGGATTATTTTTCCATTTTAGTTATTTATTAGTCAATAAACCTTTGGTTCTATTTAAATTATATTAATTCAATCACTTTCGTTATAGAATTGATGGGAAAAAATAATTTTAATATCATATTTAAGGACTGAAAATTTGGTTTTAAATATTTCATATATTAAAAATACTAAATAATTGATTTTGAGACAATAATCATTCTGCAATTCTTTGCGGTCAATAAGACCGAGCTACTAATTGCACTGGGTGGCAATTGGAAAGTGGGACGCGCCCAGTGGGAGCAGCAGTATTCCCCTTGCTCTACGTTTGCAAAGAAGCTTTTCCATTATACTAGGTATTCTTTAAATGTTTTTGAAAATCCAAAATATAACTCTAAATGCAAATTACAGGGAAAAATAAGGAAGAATACCCGATCTAGCCCACATATTCTGTCAATCAATTATCTCTTCCCCCCCGAAACCTAGTCAATACCTAAATTCTATGCTAAAAATAGCAATAAATAACCTCATTAAGGTCCTAGCCTTTTGCTTAAATGAAAATAGTTATATAAGGTACCATACACTAAATATACTTACAATTTTCCTATAAAAAATTTTAATACTGCACAATTGATCTACTGTTCAGTAAATTCTAACATTTCATCATTAATATGCAATTTATATTTATAGAACCAGGTTTTAATTTTTTTTAATAATAGCTAATCGTGTCATTGTCATACAGTAGCTAAAGAACAAATTTGCTGGGTAATTATCAAATTTGTGGTTCTAAAACTATATTCAAGTAGGTTTTATCTACAGAACCGCTTAGTCGCGAGTGAGCGCTAGTTAACAGAAACAATTAGGAGTAATATTCTTTTGAGCAAAAAAATTTTTTTTTTTTAACTTTCAAATTTCTTTCCTCACTGACATGAGCCGAACGAACAAACAAACGCCGAAAATTCTAATTAAAACAATCGTAATAAATCACCAAACTTTTATTAATTTTCAAATTAACATTTTCAAAATTTCCTTTTAAAAATAAAGTTGTAAAAGTTTTAGAGTAAAAATTAATATTTTCACTTTATAAATTTATTTAATATTTTTTTAACTTTATTTTTCAAAGGTTCTTAGGAATATATATATATATATATATATTATATATTATTATATATATATATATATATATTAATATATTATATATTATTTATATTATATATATATAGATATATATATATATTATATATATATATATATATATATTAATAATTTTTATAATAACAATTTAAAAATATTTTTTATAATTTTTAATATTTATTTAATTTTATATTTTATATTAAATAATATACTATATATATAATATAATATATCATATATATACACTTGTTTATATATACTATATATATATATCATAAGAATAATCATATATATACGCTATATATATAGTAACCTTATAAGTTATATTTATATATTACTTATATATATATTTATATATATATTAGACTGGCGTTCTTATTTTTATTTATTAAATTATTTGTGCTCTTTTTCTGCTTTGTTAGCATTTTCTTTTATTAAATACGTTGCTATCTTGAAGGCAGAACTTCTTTCCTTGATTGATATTATGAAGAAAGAAGTAATTAAATAATTTTAAATTCATATATCGGAAAACAATTTTAAAATTTTGAAAGAGTAATATAACAACACGAAATAAAGTAGCTCTTAGAATAAACAAAGCTACAT
This sequence comes from Trachelipus rathkii, assembly GCA_015478945.1. Lineage (NCBI taxonomy): Eukaryota > Metazoa > Arthropoda > Malacostraca > Isopoda > Trachelipodidae > Trachelipus > Trachelipus rathkii. The sequence goes on along the minus strand of JABUQX010023763.1, from coordinate 16,083 downwards.
TTCATATCCAATTCGGTTTGTAATGATTAGAGAAGGTTGATAAGGTCAAACTTGAGCTAAACTTTTCATTAAAGGATTTTCGTATCTTTAGCAGCGTTAAGTTCTTGGGCATCCTTTTCTCATCATACTATCTTTCTCGCATTATCTTGTGTTCTTTTCAACGATATTTTCGTATTCATTAATATATAATATTACCATATAATAAATATATATATATATATATATATATATATATTATAATAATATATATTATAAGATATATATTAACTATAATATATTATATATATATATTATATTATAATAATATAAATTATAATATATATATATAAATATTAACTATATATATATAGTTATATATAAATAAATATATATACCTATTTATATTATTATATATAGAACATATATATATTATATATTATACATATATATATATATAAATATATTTAATAAATTTAAATATAATAACTATAGATATACATTATATATATATAATATAATAATATATATCATAATATACTATATTATATATACTACATGCTATCCTACTTATACATATCATTTTATATTATTTATAATATAATATATACACACATATATATACATATTACTTTTATATATATTCTTTATTATTTATTCATATATAATTATATAATATATATATACACGATATCATATATATATATATATATATATATTATATTACTGGTATGAAAGTACTCTTTCCACCAGCTTGATATGCAAATCTGTTCTCATGCAAACTCATACTGATTGCGCAGGTTTCTAATTTTCGCAGGGATCCTCCTTCGACTGTTTGTTATGCTATTTACTCTCAAACTATGTGTGCTGTTCTAGAGAGGCAACCGGCTTACTCTCGCATTTTAGAAATTCCTCTTTATGTGGTTAGCCTTAGAGTTACAGTTAAATGAAACCTATGTGAGCTTCTTTAATTTTTTGTTTTATATCTAAACTTCAAAAATAGTCTCTGTATCTTAGTGATTGTACACAACTTGTCGTTTTCTCTCTCCCTCCTCTTATATATATATATATATATATATATATCTAAATACTGATATATATATAATA
>JABUQX010023763.1:0-10000 GCA_015478945.1 Trachelipus rathkii | reverse complement strand
TTATGACACTAATTAAACAAAATCGGGTGAACCTCAACAACTATAATAAACAAAAAAATTGGCAACGGTTTACAGAAACACTAAACCACAGGACCAAAACTTCATTAATATTCCGTACCAATAAAAAAAATTTCACACTTCATACACTCAACCACCACCAACCAGCGAAATCATCTGTAAACCAAACAACAAAATCCCCAGCACCAAAAAACTAATTCAATAATTTAATATCACCCTATTAAATAATTAGTTATAAATCTATAAACACCAATACCAGACCAATAATTAAACGGTATAAAATGATGAAAACCAACCAAGCAGAAACCATATTTGCTCTGTTAGAAATATTTAACATTATTTTTATAATAATTACAAATTCTTAAGCTGTAGGAAACGACCACATACCCAATATTCACCCCAAATACCTAGGAATCAATGTTATAACAACCATAATACAAATATTTAACGTTCCATGGTAAACTAGCACTCTGCCACTTTTATGGTTGCATGCACATATAAAACCAATATTTAAACCACACAAATCACCTAATTATCCAACGTCGTATAAACCTATATCATTACTTTCTACAATATCCAAAGTATAGGACAAATTAATCCTACTCAGAATTTCCCCCCTGTTCTTCTATCTGTCTCACAACATAGTTTTTGACAAAAGTATTCTAAAACTACACTCCTGACAGACCTAACCCAACACATTTTCACTGGTTTTAACCAAACTCTCCCCCCTCATCGATACAGTTTCCCATTACCTTTTAATAGGCAAAGTCTTAAACAGGGACATAACCATAAAAAAAATAATAGCAAATTTTCTAACCGGTCACACAACTAGTCATCGAAGGATACCTCTCCTCGAGTTCATGCAAAATATATAACGGAATCCCCCAGGGAGCCATTCTTTCACCTGCACTCTTTAATCATTTTATGCATGACTTCCCTCATCCAGCTTCCCCTTTCATAAATATTATTGGTTATGCTGATGAACCAACAATCACAGCTCCAAATCCCTCTATAAATATAATGTGAAGAGAAGATCAATACTATCAAAAGGAGCAATGGCTAACAGCGGACAAAATGACAGCATCACCTCAAAAATCCCCTATTCCCTTATTCACCCCAGACAGAAGAGAATCTCACACTTACCCAGTAATTTTGGCTTTTCAGAAGAATTACATAACTAGTTTTTACCTTTCGCAATAACATTGGTAATTTGCTCATTAAGAACAGTTCCCCTTCGAAAGCAGGGGGAGTATGGTACCATGTGGCGGATATATGAGATTTTATGTTGGTGAGATTCTTAAGCAGCTGACCCTTCGAATTAATCAGAATAAATACAGTATTGTTTTCTTTATTATAATTTAATCAAATCCATTTATTAAAATATCTTACAATTTAATCATTCTATCAATTGGAATCAGGCCACGTTCATGTTCTAAACAAAACAAATTTAAATTTGCAATTCTCAGTTTTATACTAAGAGCGTTAAAGTCAGAGTCAGCAGAAAACGTAAAGAAATTCAAAAAATACGATCTGAAATAATTAAAGAATTGCTGCATCTATTTCCACTTCACAACGGACCTAAAAATTTAACGATTTTTGGTTGAAACGTATACCACGTATATATATATATATAATATATAATATATATATATATATATATATATATATATATATATATATATATATATATATATATATATATACTAACTATATATATATATATATATATATATATATATATATATTTATATATATATATATATATATATATATATATATATATATATATATATATATATATATATATATATATATATATATATATATATATATATATATATATATATATATATATATATATATATATATATATATATATATATATATATATATAAATATATAAATATATACATACTTCTACCCCTGGCCCACCTTATTGGAGGGCCACACTGCCTCAGGAAGCCGGCTGCAGCCACCGGGCGGTTCCACAGGTCAAGAGGAGCAAAGATATGAGAAGTCGGCGCGGGGGGCGTCGAGAGCAGGGCACCCCAGAAGGAGGTGCTCTATTGTGTCTTGGGAATTGTGACATCTGGTGCAAGTGGGGGAGGTGACATTGTCTAGTTTGAATCTATATTTATATTGCATGAGTTTTGGGTGGTGACCTGATCTGCTCCGGGCAAGGTCCATTTGGCCTCTTCTGGACAGCGTTTCTTCTCTAGGGAAAGTTTTGGGGAGGGGTTTAATGAATTGTTATTTGGGCGGTTTTGAAGGTATGTGTTGGTTAGATGGGTATGGATATGTGTAATCCATGACCTATTGGGATGGGGCGGGGGAATTATATTGTAAGTGTTGTAATAGAATTGAGCTGGTGAAGAAGGGGGAATTTTAGTCTTTGTCGAGGGGGTTGGAGAGAATTGGTGACAAGGATGGGTTGTGTTACAGGTTTTTTCAAAAAAATAAGTCCCCCCCCACCTCTAGGTATATATATATATATATATATATATATATATATATATATATATATATATATATATATATATATATATATATATATATATATATATATATATATATATATATATATATATATATATATATATATATATATATATATATATATATTTTATAAACACCTCTTTTGGGGTACTCTTGTGTCACACCGTCCCCAACCTTGGGTCAAGGCATAGCACCGCACTCTCAACTCCCCAAGACTAACCTTATTACGCTAAGGCTTCCTTTAATCGCTTCCATAGCTACCTCCTCTGTTCCAATCTTTGCAGGGATCTTTTCTAGATAAGTCACCATTGATGTTTTTACCGCTTCAAGGGACCTCACCACCACCGGCACTACCTCTACCTCATCCATCTCCCACATCCTTCTGATGGTATATCTTAGTCTTTGGTATTTTATTTCCTTCTCTCTTTCGTAGAGGGCCACTCTTTCATCATACGGGACTCCAACCTCTATTAATTGACATTTTCTTGTCGTTTTGTTAACTAGTACAATATCCGGTCTATTATTTGGTACAAATATGTCTGTGGGTATTCCAAAATCATAAAGAATTTGGATATGGTCATTATAAACTATTGCAGAGGGTTTATAATTCCAGTGGTTATTAGGGTATCAATATTGTATAATTTACGTCTATAGTGAATTAGTTTGCATATGGAATTGTCTTTCGGCATACAGTCCCATATGTAGCAGAGTCTCATATCCCGATAATATATGGGACACAGTCTCCGCGAATTCTCCACACATCCTAACTTTATCAGAGCCATCAACTCCTTCGATATGCTTTCTGAACCAATTGGTTCTTAGGCACCAGTCCTGAGCTGTAATCAGAGTTCTCTCGTCATTTATTTTCAGAAATCCCCTTGCAATTGTTTCTATAGATTTTTCTTTATTGATAAAGGCCTTGTTCAGTACTTTTTTTTAAAGTGTTGGGCATGTCTATGTTCTTCCCATTCTACAGTATCGGCTTTCTTTCTTTCTGTTTTATAAGTTTTCTTTAAGATTTTAGTTCTTTCTTTGAGGTTTTTCTCATTCCATCCATTCTGTGTTCTTATATCGATGTTAAATTCATGGAGGTAATCATTTGCCTTTTTTGTTATTGAAGTTGTTCCAGCCTTGCAATCTTCATGTTCTTTTAACCATCCAATGTATTTGGTTCCTTTTCCTTCTATATATTCTGCTAATCCTACTATTTCATTTTTATGGGTTCTTTCTATATGTGGCATTCCCATACCTCCTTCATCTCTCGGGATGTATATACGGGCTGTGCACTGGTTTTTGTAGATTATTTTGTGTGCATGGAGGAGTTTCCTTGTTGTTGTGTCAAGAGTATTTATTTCATGCTGGTACCAGTCCACAATTCCAAAGCTATACCTCATTACTGGCATTGCCAGTACCTTAATTGCTTCTATTTTGTTTTTTGGTTTCAATTCGGTTTTTAATATATTGTCTTCACTCTTGAGATATACTCCTTTTTAATTCTCTCTTTCATAAATTTGTTTTCAATCCTGTCCGATTCCTCTACTCCAAGGTATTTGTACGTTCCTTCTTGTTTCAGTTCTTTGATTTCCATGTTATTTATCATGATGTTTTCAGCGTGTATCTTTCTACCTTTGTTCATAACTATGAACGCACACTTTTCCAATCCAAAATCCATTCTGATATCCGATGAAAAATCACTGACCACCTTTATCTGTCTCTCTGCCTCTCCTCTACTTGGCGCATACAGCTTTATATCGTCCATGTAGAAGAGATGAAAGATTCTCTTTTCTTTCTTCTCTGTTCTTTTATTTATTCTGTACCCGTTCTCTAAGTTGTTGATCAGAGTACTTAAGGGGTTGAGGGCTAATACAAAGAAAAGAGGGGACATGGAGTCCCCTTGAAAAATCCCTCTTTTCACTTTTATATTTTTTATTTTCATAATTCCTTTCTCGTGTGGTAGCTTTAAATTAATTTTCCACATTTCCATTACCCTTTCCATAAATCTTTTTATTTTCCCATCAACTTTGTAGATGCTCATTATTTCCTTCAGCCACGAATGGGGTACACTATCATAAGCTTTCCTGTAGTCTATCCACGTCATGCATAGATTCTTTTGCCCTTTCAAGCTATTTTCAATTATCATTTTATTTATCAGTAGTTGTTCTTTTGTACCATAGGTATGTCTACTACATCCCTTTTGCTCTTCACTAATGATGTTGTTTCTTTCTACATGTTTGTATAACCTTTGGGTCAGAACTCCTGTTAACACTTTGTATTTTGTGGGAAGGCATGTTATAGGTCTATACTTGCTAGGATATTTGGTTTTTTCATTTTTTTGGAATAAGAGTTGTTTCACCCGTTATGAACCAGTGCGTGATGTCTACTCTTCCATCCATTATGTTTTTAAGCATTCTGTCAGGGGCTTGATTAATGATGTTAGTTTTTTTAGCCAAATGTTCTGGACCTTGTCCATTCCAGGTGCCTTCCAATTATTAGTCTTCTTGATTACATCCTTTACTTCTTTAATACTAATTTTCTGAGTGTCTATATTTCTAATAGATGTTATTTCTGGGTTATTTTTAATAGTTCTCAACCATTCAGTATCTTAATTATGTGACACATTGTTCTCATATATATTTTTTCCAAAATCCTTCGACCTCCTCTGCCTGGGGTGCATCAGCAACTGTTATCTTGGTATTTCGTAATTCTCTATAAAATTTACCTTGATCTTCTTTGAACAGTTTGTTTTCTTTTTTTTCTTTTTCATGCATTTCGTACCTTTTTAATCTCTTGCCTTTTGCTGTTAAAGTTAATTTTCTTCTCACAAGAGCGTGTGTTAATTTATCTCCGATTCTAATTCTTTCTCTATTTACTAAATTTTGTGCTTTTCTCTTTGTTGCTTCAACTATTATTTCTCCGTTCTGTAACATTGTGAGCATTCCAATTTCTTTTCGGAGAGCATTTATTTTATTCGTAAGTCTAAACTTCCACGGTGGCATCCTATTCTTCCTTCCTTTATTTGGATTATTTTTCTTATCTTTAACAACATCAACTCCCATTGTTTCTGCTACTGCTCTTGATGTAGCATAATAAAGTCTGTTCAGCTCTGTCAGACTACAATTTGGTGGTATCAGTCGTGGCAGCACTCTATTTGCGCTTGCAGTAACTTTGTTCAGCATAAACCAGTTTTTAATCTTTCTTACTTGTTCTCGCTTTTCAATACCCTGCACCCTATCCTCTTCACGGTAGTTAGCTATTTTGTTCAACAATTGTTCATCAATTGCATTTTCTTCTCTATTGTCACCATTTGGTGGTTGTACATCATTAGTGGTTCTTTCATTCAAATCCAAGTCATTTTCCTGATACCAGCTCAAGTTCATCTCATAGTCTGACTCTCTATCTGTTTCATCATTATTATCTGTTGACTGTTCCGCTTCTACCAATGGTGAAGTACCATGTTCAATGTCTATCTCTAACTCTTCCTCACTCGTTGATTGTAATCGAGTGTTATCCACTTTTCTTCCACACTGTAAGTTTTCTTCATCATCCAATTGCAGTTTTCTTTGCATCTTTATTTGTTTTGTTCTCTTATGCCTCTTTCCTCTTATTTCCTCTTCTTTTTTCTTCAATTCCGTACTCAGTTCTATCCTATATTCTTGTTCATCTTTTGCTTCTATTTCATCTTCACTCGATGTTTGCAATCTATGGGAGTTCTCATTATTTCTTTCACATTGTGATCTCAAGCCCTCTCTCACCTGTGCATCCCTTTTCCCTTCAACTAGCTTTGTTCTTTTATACAATTTTGCTTTGGTACTTTTTATTTCTTGAACTAGTTCTGTATTCATTTCTAATTCATTCTCCATAATTCTTAAAGCTTTTTCTTTAATTTTTTCTAAATCCTCCGCTGTTGGCAATGTCGCTTTCATCTTTCTAACACCACCCCCTTTCCTTTCTTTAATATAATTGAGTATACATTGTTTCTGTTAATTCATTGCCTTATATATATATATATATATATATATATATATATATATATATATATATATATATATATATATATATATATATATATATATATTATATATATATATATATATAATATATATATGTAAATATATAAAATTTAATTATATATTTATATTGTTTTAATAAATATAGATATATATATATATATATAAGATGTGTGAGGGCGAGATGAAGGAAATATGTATTTAGCTGCACGTACCACTACCTCGCTTAAGCGGGAATAAGTGTATGTATAATAATAATAATAATATATATATATATATATATATATATATATATATATATATATATATATATATATGTATATATATATATATATATAGTATATATATATATATATATATAAAAATATATACTATATATATATTTAGATATATATAGTATTTTAAATTTTATATATATATACATATATATATATATATATATATATATATATATATATACTATATATATATATATATATATATATATATATAACTTCAATAACTGCAAATTTAAAACATAAATTAGGAATGCCCAGGTGGAAATGGAAAAAATATGACAATGGTTTTCGAATATATTTTTTTTCTTTTTTCATGCCAGAAAAAAAATTACCAGTTCAGAAAAGAAAAAGTGAAAAATTTAAGCAGTTTTCTCCTTCAAGGATGTGATTAAAACATATTACTGGCTTTCCTTGGGTTAAGTTTCCATTTTAGTAATTTATTAGTCAATAAACCATTGGTTATATTTAAATTATATATTTTTTTACAGTTGTCACCTACCACTCACGGGCGAGACCTATTCAGAGGGGGTGTTGCACTAAAATTTCTTCGCTAGCGTAAATTACGCAGATGAGCACGGACGCGGGCTTTTAAAGTGGGGAGATTAAATTCAGCAGGAAACACAGAAGGAAGAGAATTCCCCAGAACAGATGTGGCAGGAAGAAGGAAGCACCGCAGCGGACAAGCCTGGAGTTACCATACATCACCAAAACTCGTGGCGCAGACACAGCACTCCTTGTGCTACGAGGGCGTCGAAAGGTGGTGGTACGCGAGTGGTAAGTTCCCTCGAACACCTGCCGCTGCGGTACATATAGAAAAGATAAGTGCCAACATCACGTGCAGCAAGATAGGGTCAAGACTGGAAGTACAGAACAGTTATAAACACACAACACCAGGCTCTGACCCTGTCCAAAGCCGGGTGGAAACAGAGCCTTCCCCCAGATATGAGAATAGTACTCCATACAAGGGCAGGATGGGGCCATAACGTAGCTGGGTAACTGAGAAGAGGAAAAAATCTCGCAGTCTAAACAGAACTCCCAGTTTATTTGAGGCCGCTAGCAACCGTTGTGATGTGAGGTTTCAAGACATTTTTTGTTTATGTTAAGGCCAAGGATGTTTATATTGTCAACAGGAGAGACGAGAGAACCGTCGAAGAGATAGTTTTAAGGTGTTTTAGAGAGGGAATTTGTAGAAGTTGAATTTTAAAAATTGAATATCACAAGGTTGAGACGACCCCAGTAAAATTTATCCAGATCGCGAGAATAGAATCGGAAGATTAAGACGAGAAGCAGTTCTAGAAGTAAAAGGGAGCAGAATTAAAATGGGTTGAAGAATGAAGGGTCGAGTCATCAGCCTATGAGTGGATAGGGTGAGAAAAATCATTAATGAAAGTAAGGCAAAGTGAGGAGATGGGCAGAACCCTGAGAACACCATATTAGAAAAAGAAAGAAGAAGTCGCTCCATCAACCACAGCCGATATTAGACGATTTGAAGAAAACTAGACATAAGTAAGTAAAGAGGAAACCCAAAGGAGGAGGGCTTGGAGAGCAGTGACGCTTGCCATACCAGTCAAATGCTTTGGATATGTCAAAGCGCGCCACCACGCAAGTCTCCCCGTAGTTCCTAAGGGCAGAAAACCATAAATCGGTTAAATAGGAAAGTATATCACCAGTAGACCCCGAGCGAGAGCCGTACTGGCGATAGGAAAGAAGAGAATGAGATTTCAGATGGTCTAAGAGTGAGTTGAGAAAGGGTTTCAAAGATCTTAGATAAAATACAGGTGAAACTATAGGGCGATAGTTAGAAGGATCAGAGCAGCTTCTTTTTTCGGAATAAGTTGAATGGTATTTTCAACACTGAGGAAAGTGTTGATATTGTTGTAGAGAATATGCATTGAACAGGGGAGGATAAAGCTCGGAGACACATTCCCTCAAAACTCGAGGAGGGATGCCATCAGGGCCCCCCGGCGCTTCCTAGCAGACTGTAAGATACCAGGGCTCTTGCCGATCAGTGTAATCACAGGCAAAGCATAGGACACCTGAGAGGTGGAGGGAGGAGGAATGCCAGAATCGTCAGGGTAGAGTTAGAGGAAAATAGGAGGCCGAAAGAGATTGGCTTTTCAGTTGGAGAGTTAGCAACAGAACCATCAGATCGAATAAGAGGAGGAAGGCAGATTTACAGAAGTTGTTGAGAGATGTTTTTGGCAGAGGCCAAGATTTGTCAGTAGGAGGACCAAGGAGGTTTGATGAAAGCCCCCTTTGCTCGTCGAAGAGTATCCCTGCAACGATTTCTAGCTGAATGAAAATTAGCGAGAGTGATAGGAGAACGAGAATTTTTCCACCCCCGATAAGCGCTGTCTCTAGCCTGAATGGCCAGAGAACGAGCAGATCAGACAATTGATTATGAGGAAAGATTTGTCTCGAAGAAGGAACGAACCTCGCCATCCATCAACGATTAATTATTTTAATTCAATCACTTTCGTTATAGCATTGAAGGAAAAATCAATTTTTATTATATTAAATACTGAAAATTTGCTTTTCATATCTTAAAATATTAAAATACTAAATAATTGATTTTGACACAAACATTCTGCATCTTTGTCAAAAGACGAGCTATAATGGGACTGGGTGGCAATTGGAAAGTTGGACGCACTCAGTGGGAGCAGCAGTATCCCCCTTGCTCTACGTTTGCAAAGAAGCTTTCCCATTATACTAGGGTATTCATTTAAAGTTTTTGAAAATCCAAAATATAACTCCAAATGCAAATTACAGAGAAAAATAAGGAAGAATACCCGATCGAGTGATTCTAGCGCACATATTCTGTCAATCAATTATCTCCCCATCTAGTCATGCCAAAATGGTATATTTAAAGAATAGCAATAAACAGCTAATTAGGGTACCAACCTCGTTGACAATATCCAGATAGTTATATAAGGTACCATACACTATTCATATACAGTTTTATATAAATTTTAACATACTAATTGATCCTACTATTATGATAGAATTCATTTCATCATTAATATGCAATTTATATTTATAGAATGAAGTTTCCAATTTTTTTAATAATGAATAATCGTGTCATTGTCCATACAGTAGTTAAAAATTTCAATTTGCTGAAGTAACTTAAATTTGTGGTTCACAAAACTATATTCAAGTAGGTTATATCTGCCAGAACCGCTTGATCGCAGTATGCTCTACTTA
>JABUQX010023762.1:0-38265 GCA_015478945.1 Trachelipus rathkii | reverse complement strand
CTATTCCATTCCATTCCATTCCTTTCCTTTTCTTCCTTTCTCTCTCCTCTCTTTCTCACTATATATATATATATATATCTCTTTGGTTTCTCTGTTTGAGACCTTGTTCTTGAATTTTAATTTTTTTTAATATATTTCTAATTAGATGATGCTTTCGGTCAATTTCAGTGCTATTGAATGTATGATCCGAAAAGATATAGGACACTTGATACGATTACGGCTCCCACAGTTTTCGTTGTGCATCTTACAAAACGAAAATCCAAACATTTAAGCCGTGAAACATGGCAGGAGTCAGGGGTCTCTCGGCCTTCCGGGAACACAGGGTAGGACTGTTCCCCCCCTCCGGGGACAGTCTCCGTCATTTTTGCTTTGGTATGGGTGTCGCAGGGTTGGCCACACTGATGGCAATTTGCAATAACGTGTTCGCTAATGCGCTCGCCGTGCCGCTCAACCCTAATTTTTTTTTTTTTTTTCCCGTTTTAAAATAAATTTTACACATTTTTTATAATAAGTATATACATTATAGTTCCAAATATGTAATTGGTTTTCTGTAAATGTCGTACTTTTGAGATATTTAATTTATGAAAAGTTTTTTTTTTTTTTTTTTTTTTTTATTTGTGTCAGTACTACAATAGATTCAAATGTAATTGGTTTTCAATATAACTTTAAAAGCTTTTCGGATATTTCATTTTAAAAATATTTAACAAAAATGTAGTTTTCAGAATGTTAAATACTTCCATCCATGTCCACTCTCCATCCATCCGCTCATCCATTCCTCTCTCTCTCTCTCTCTCTTTCTCTCTTTCTCTCTCTCTCTCTCTCTCTCCTACTCTCCTTCTCCTCCTCATATATATATATATATATATATATATATATGCTCACTATATATATATATATATATATATTATAATATTTCACAGAAGTATATCAGCTGCTTAATTGCAGTCAAGCTAATGCCATAACCAAGTTTGGGGCTCAGCTATCACCTCTGGGGGGTCGCGGGGATAAGTAACCTCGATTATGACGTGAATATGTCATCAAAAGAAGGGAATTTGAGGGGGATACGAGGTCCCTAAGATACCCATTGCAAGGAACCAAGAAAGCTTTCGCTATGGAAAACCATATTCTTATCTAAAGTCTCTTTAATAATTTCATTTGAAATATTCGGTAGTTATAATAACACATAGTTCAAACAATCATTCACCGACAGAAGACCAACCTAAATTGTATTTAGGTGTTACAGATTTGCAACAGGCGTATGATAGGATTAATAGGAAACTCTAAGGCAGGTGTTAGTGATATATGGTGTTGGTGGTAGGCTTCTGAATGGAATCAAAAGTAAGTATGACAATAGTGAAGCGTCTGTAAGAGTAAATGGAGGCGAAAGTAATTGGTTTAATATTGTTAACGGAGTGAGGCAGGGATGTGTTATGTCTCCTTGGTTATTCAATTTGTATATGGACGGGGTTATGAAAGAATCAGAGGTGTGGGGTGGCATAGATGGTGTTAGAATGATGGAGAATGGATGAGAGTAGAGGGTGTCCTACTTATTATATGGGAATATTTGGTTTTGTGTTTCGAATCTGTACAGAGTTTGAGAGGATTGGTAGAGAGATTGGCAGAGTTTGTATTAGGAGGGGTTTGAAAGTAAACGTAGATAAGAATAAGGTTATGGTTGTGAGTGAGGACAGTCCTCGGTATGAAGTTATGTTAGATAGTGAGCAGCTGAAACAAGTGTCTGTTTAAATATTTAGGATATATGTTGGATGAAAACGGAATGAATGATGCAGAGTGTAGGGAATGTTTTGAATGGCAGGAAGGTGGCTGGTGCAATTAAATCCTTGGTGGATGTAAAGGGACTAAATCTTGAGTGAGCTAGGGTCTTACATGATTGTATGTTGTTACCTGTGTTATTGTATAGTAATGAGACTATGGTCTGGAATAAGAGGTATAGATCTAAAGTAAAATGTGTCCAGATGGACAATCTTAGGGGTGTGTTAGGTGTGAAAAGAATTGATAAAATGAGGAATGAACGTACTTGAGGCATGTGTTGTGTTAAGAAAGGGGTAAATGGGATAATAAATGAAAGTACGTAGAGATGGTTTGGTCATGCTTAAAGGATGGATGATGGTCGGTTGGTTAAGCGGATGTATAGTCGTGAGTGTGCTGGGAATCGACCGGCTGGGAGATCGAAGAAAAGTGGATTGAGTCAGTAAGGAAATATCTGGAGGAGAGAAAGTGAGTTTGGCAGATGAGAGGAAAGGTTCATAATAGGAGTGAATGGCGGGGTTTTGTGAGGGGGTATTGTTGGGGTTTAACAGTACATTGACGAGATGCCATGGTGAGGGTCCGTCGCGGTCCCGTGAAGCTCTACGGTGGATTTTCTGACTGCGAAAAGTTCTCGCTAAAAGGTGTAAAAGGCGGTAAGGCTGGACTTTCTTTTGACTTGCGTCATATTCTTCTACTTTTTCCGTTTCCAGCGCATGCTACAATCTTAGGGAGAGAAGGTAGGTGATGATCCTGCCTCTCTCTCTCTCTCTCTCTCTCTTTCTCTCTCACTACCACTCTCTTTCTTTCTATATATATATATATATATATATATATATATATATATATATATATATATCACTCTTTCTATATATATATATATATATATATAACAGAAAAAATGTTTAAATTTGTTTGACTTAATGCCAACTGATTGTAGAAACTTTAAAGACAATTCCCACTTATTATTATTATTATTATTATTGTGTGTGTGTGTGTATTATTATTGTGTGTGTTATTATTATTATTATTATTATTATTATTATTATTATTATATATATATATATATATATATATATATATATATATATATATATATATATATATATATATATATATATATATATATATATATATATATATATATATATACTATCAGAGCGACTTCTCCTACTCTTGCTGCTCATTAGCATTTGATCATTGATAGAAAAGATCGATCTTCAACAAATTTCATAAGTTTCTCTTGCTGGACTACAAAGCTCTAAGGTGAGGAAAAATTTGCCATGAAAGAATATATTGCTTAATACATATAAAAAGATTATGTAAAAGAATTTAAACAAAAAAATTAAGAATCATCGCCATTGAATAATGCTATTTTTTTGGATTAATTATAAAGGTGAGCTACTGTTCGTGCTTTTTCTGGTTTTGGAGTTCATGTAATTTATGATGCAATATATATATATATATATATATATATATATATATATATATATATATATATATATATATATATATATATATATATATATATATATATATATATATATATATAGAGAGAGAGAGAGAGAGCGAGAAGAGAAAGAGATAGAAACCAAGAATAGTAAAACTTTTTAAATTTCCTTATGAATAAAATATATATATATATATATATATATATATATATATATATATATATATATATATATATATATATATATATATATATATATATATATATATATATATATATATATATATATATATATATATATAATGATATTATATATATATATAAAATATATATATATGAATATATATATATATATATATATATATATATATATATATATATATATATATATATATATATATATATATATATATATGTAGATTAGATATTTCTGGATGCTCATATATATATATATATATATATATATATATAATGCTGTAGAAAGGGCGGTGGAGCGGGTCTGAACTTCTTTCACCGAAATTATTAAGCGATCAAAATTTTTCTATGTTTTGAGTCTCTTAAATTCAATTCATAAGAATAAGAAAAATGATCATCAGAGTATATATTAATAGAAATGAGGAAACCATTTGTGATTCGTTAAGATTTCATTAGGTATTGTGGCTGTTGAAAGACCTAAAGGTAAATCTGTAGCGGAAGCAAACTACGAAGTGTGATGTAAATAGTGACTTTCTGGTTGGACAACGAAATGATGGTGTAGCAGCAATGATGATAACGTCTTTGTATGTTTATTGCTCTTCACATTCATGTGGAGTACAACACATTAAAAACTTTATTTTGGATAGTTGACCCAACTGGGAACTGTTTTAAGTCACTAAGGCGGACAACTATTTTAATAGGAAAAATTGGAAAAATGTTCCCAGAGACAAATAGACAAAATAACACGAGTGTGCGAAACAAAGTGGGTGGAAAGTTGCAATTGATTGTTGCGATTTAGAGAAATCTTTACAGCAATTGTTGAAGCTTTAAAGGAACTTGAGATGGATCGAGACATTGAAGCTTCTTTAAAAACCTCACATATTTTAAATCTGTAACCATGAGCACAATTGTTACAAGTTTAATTATGATTTCAACTTTATTCTCCTTCATTCTTCCAATGGCACTTCATTGTAGTCTCTATCATTAGTGACAGCAACTGCTATTAATTTTATTAAAAATGTGATGCAGGTTTTGAAAGATGTTCGTTCAAATATCGATCGAAAATTTTAGGCATTTTATAAGTTGCAACAGAACTTTTCCTTTCTATTAATGAATAAATGAGAATGACGCGTGTTTGAATCAATGTAAAATGAAAAGAAATAAAGAAATTGCAATTCTTTTTCTTGATGATTTTTGTTAGAGACTAAGGCCTCCTAACTTGATACTTACTAAACTTAGCGTTTGATTGCTTTGATTTCTACTACTATATATATATATATATATATATATATATATATATATATATATATATATATATATATATATATATATATATATATATATATATATACACTCTCTCTTTAGATCTTTCTCATTATATTTCTCCATTTGCTTACTAACTTTTAGGGTAACCGCCAGTTTATCATTAAAGTGATCAGTCTTCTAAATTCATAAAGGATTCTCAAAAATCTCTTATTTTTGCGAAAATTTGTCATATGAAAGAAATTATTGCATAATACATATAAAAGATTATTTAAAATTTAAATAAAATGTGTAAGAATCATCACCACTGAATAATGCTATTTTTCAATCAATTATTATAAAAGGTGATACCTTGGACTTGTTAGAAATAGCCGAGAGAAAATATTTAGACAGTACACACATTCGTGAATTTAATTTTTTTACAAGTTTTTTTTTCTTATCTAGGAATCTAATAAAACACTCGCTTTATTTAAAAAAAATTTTAAATAAATATTTATTTGTTCTTAATGCACATTTCGGATAAAAATAATTAATATTTAAATTCTATACTTGAATTTTGCCTTTTGCATCTCTTACTATAAATAACATAATAAATAATAATTATATAACAAACAATATTTAATAAAATAAATAATAATAACAAAGATATTAATAAAATACTAGTAATATAATAATAAAATAAATAATAATAATATAATAATAATAAAATAATTAAAAGAATAATAAAAGAATGATAATAACAGTTACCCATCGAATCAATTATAATAAATAAAATATCAATAACAAAAATAATATTTGTACTATGATATTTTTTTTTTTATATATATATATATATATGCTTTTTTACCCTTTCTGCCCACCCTTACTTGGGCGTCACTCCGCATTATGGAAACCTAACACATCAACTGACTGATGTCATATGTCTCTCAAGAAGATGATTTCGAACTATATGAGAAGTGAAGTGAGAACGGATCATCTCAACAGGAAGTATTCGATTGTGTCAGGCTCGAGGGAACATCTCAAGTTTGTAGAAAACATGGTGATATTTACATTATATCTGTGTTTGTCTGATTACAGGTTTGGGTGGTGACCTGATATCAGTCTGGCAAGTGTGATTTGAGTTTTGCGTTGAAGGTTGTTTTGTGTGTTGAATATGTCAGGTGAATATTTGCTGATAAGGTGATTCGGTCGATGGTTATCAAAGTAATTTTGTGTGACGATTGATTGAATGTGCTTGTTTATTGTGGGATTGTATGGCGGAGAGGGGGAAATGGTGCTGATAATATTGCTGCAATAGAGGTATGGTGATGAGAGTAAATATCTTAGACGGTGTCTTCTATGGTTTTGGAAACTATTGTGATTGGAGCGCTTAAGGTTTACTGTATTGGAGTAAAATTGTGTGTCTAACATGTTTAAGTGGTCTCTTAGTTGGAAAATATTTGATTTTTCGCATACGTAGGTGTTGAATTGATATAGTTTTTGAGAAGCCGGTTGTGATCCGGAGTTTTGTTTTTTTCCTTTGTTCGAGTTGACTGTGTAGTGTATTCAGGAATGGTTAACTTAATTCTGAAGATCTTATAAACTGAATTTATGTTGAGATAAGAGTATAGGTGTTTCTTTGATAAATTCGATTTTTGGAAAGATTTCTTTAGTTTACAATTTGCTGAATTTGTTTTCTATTTTAAATGTGAGTCGAGAAGGTGAAGTGGGTTTCATATGCGAGTCCAAGTACCTTTAGAGTTTTATTGAATGGGATATTAATGCTGCTCAGTTTCACAAAGTTGGGTTAGTGTATATTGGTGTCTGTCGGTAGTTATCAGGATTAAAGTAAATGGAGACTTTTCTGGAGAGGCTGACATCCTGTTGGAGATGAACCATTTTTCTATTTGTTGAATTCAGTTTAATGTTTGTGTGGTAGCAGTGAGACTAGGTAGGCATTATGTGATGATTGATATATTGATATGTTTTCAGCGTAATTTATTATTTTTGTGGCTGGGGTTGTGAGATGGGAAGATCGACTGAAAACATATTGAAGGGGAGAAAGAATTAAATGTCTCCGTGAGGAACTTCATTCCTCAGTTTCATTGTTTTAGAAGGGTGGTTTGTGTTGGATTTGGGATGTACTACCTGATGGGAAATTAGAAATCAACTTTTTGCAGTTCTTGAAGGTGGGGGACTTTAGTGTTTTTTGAATCAGAATGTATGTGGATTTATGATCTTGGCTTGTTTGGGTCCATTCTTGGTGCTTGTTTGGGTACTGCTATTTCCTTCTATCTTGTGAGGATGAAGTTGAATTCCAATAATTCATTGCATATTTCAGTTAGGTGGGTGATTGATGTGGGTTCTATGTACTTTAGATGTATTTTTGAAAAGTTTTCTGGGCATATTTCTTTGGAGTTTTTAAATAACTTGATTTCTAGTTTAGTGTCTTCGATGATAAAGTGAGGCTGGATTATGTCCAAATATTGTCTGCCTTAACCGTCTTGAAGATTTTCAGATTATTGTAGTGGGCTAATTTGTAGGATATTTAATTAGTGTTGAGTAAGTATATTGCAGTATTATTTGGGATGTGGCGAGAGTATTATTGTGACCTTTTATTGCTTCGTTTAGTATTGAAGTGTTGTTTCGGGAGTTGCCACAGCTAGCGACGTTCTTTATAATTTATGTTTGTTAATTTTTTTTGTGGGTGATGATTAAATTTGTTTGATTTGTGAGTTGTTTTTAAGGTATTAAGGTGGGAATTTTTGAGTAGAGGTTGTTTATTTGAGATGTTATTTCTGTTGTTTTGATTCTTTTCTGCTTTAATTAAAGGGCAAGGTTTTTATTTGGATGTGGGATTTTTCAAGCTAGGCCCTAAAACGGAAATGGTCATAATTTTCTTAACTTTAAGCTAATTTGCACCAAATAGAAAACACACTGCAGCTTTTTCTGTCTCCTAAAACGTCTATTTCAGGTGCTTTTCTGTCTCCATTGATTTGCTTTGTATTTTCATTTGAAGAGAAAACACATGTTTTTGACATTTTGAAGTTCACCGCCAATAATTTTCGTCGAAATTATTTGAAACTTGAACTTAAATATAGTGATGGGGATATTTCCCAAAAATAATATAATTGTTTTTTTATTTTTTATTTTTTTTTTAATATTTGAAACCAAATCCCATCAATGGTAATATTCCGAACCAACCAAACTGATTTTGAAAAATGAAAAATTATTATGATTTTTTCTTCTGGTCATCAACTTAGCCATCTGTGCTATTTGGGACATACATTTATATATATATATATATATATGTAAAGGGATGTATCTTCTATTTAAGCCCTGAAATTTTGATATTGACTGATGGGTAGAAAAATAAATTAAATTATCACAATCTTTCACTTTTTCAGAGTGAAATTGCGTAATATTTTTTTCATCAATCAATGTAAGAAGATGAAGTAGTGAATAATTGCTTTTTTATTCAGATTATAAAATATGTATGTATGTATGTAATAATAATATTAAGTTAAAAATATATATATATATATATATATACTATATTTATATATATATATATATATATATATATATATTTTAATATCAAAAAATCCTGTTTTTGAAAATTTGTTCCATGCCCAGAGGCAAAACTGTTGCATATATGTTAAATAATTTAAATATAAAAATGTGTATCTTCCCAAACTACAGAGGTCCTGAAAATTTAATGTTGATTGTATAAACAGAAAAAAAAATTAATCACAATTTTTCATTTTTTAAAACCATATTTAATTAGTTGTGTTTTGAATTCGACCATTGCTGGGATCTAATTTCAAATATTAAGAAAAAAAAAAATTCCACCTCCCAAAAAAAGATAAATTTTTTTTTGGGGGGTAATAGACACATTTTCTTATAGTTCTTATAGTTCGTTTTGTACCAAGTGTGTCTCTATGTTGTGTGTGAAGCCTGTCCGGTATGTTTCGTTTTTTTGTGGTTTGTGAAGGTTGTAGTTTTCTTGGGTTGGGTGGGTCGTCGTGCATGAGATTATTATGGGTATGTAATCTAAATTTGGGTAAGTTTCCTGCTCAAAGTAAAATTTGAGTATATTGATATTAATGAAAATGTTAGGGTTTGGGGTTAAGGAGATCTGATTTGCTCACTTTTGCTTGGTGAGGGGTACGTATAGAATGGTTTCTGTAATTAGAATGCTTAGGTGTTAAAATTTGTGATGAAATGTTTACCTCTGCCGGTATATTTTTGCAACCAGATTGTGCTGCTGGCTGCAGAAGTCTATTGAATGATTAGATGGGGAATTGTGCTCATGGATGATAGTTTTAGTTTTCAATGGTAGGGGCAGTTTATTGAGGTAGGATGGGAATGAAGAGTTTTAATATCGTCGCGAGTAATTTCTTGGGTAGGTTTTTGTAATTTAGGATATTTAGGTTTTCGAGTTAGGAGATATATATATATATATATATATATATATATATATAGATATATAGATATATATATATATATATATATATATATATATATATATGATTCTCACTGCATTCTTTCTCTTCTCTCTCTTTTATATATATATATATATATATATATATATGTTTCATATATGTATAAATATAAAATATATATATATATATATATATATATATATATCATATGTATATAATAACATATGTATATATATGTATGTATGTATATATGTATGTATGTATATGTATGTATATGTATATATGTATATATATGTAATATGTATATATGGAGAGAGAGAGAGAGAGAGAGAGAGAGAGAGAGAGAGAGAGAGAGAGATAGAGATTATTAACTTGCAAATTTTGTTTTATTTTATTTTCAGTTATATAATTTGATTAAGGCAGAAATAATTTGAATGCTTTAATAATAGATGAGTTTAAACTTTGCTTTAATGTTTTTGAAATTTATTTTTGAAACATTCTCAGTTTTTAAAGATATTTAACATTTCCCTTCTTTCATATCACTTAAATACTGTATACAAATTTCCACTCTCGTTAGTAAAATAATATTTACCTTATTATTGATTTTAGATTTTAGATGTTGTAGTATTTTGAGAAATTTAAGAATTGTTAATCGAGATTATGCATCACCATTGAGCTTATTTTCACGTTTTATTATGTTTTTATTCTTGTATTAACTCACTGCTATATTTTATAGTTTTTCTCTGAAATGGTTGACTGCAGGAAATGCATTAAGATGCTTTTTTTTTCCTTAATGATTCTTTCAAATTTGGAATACGATAGAAAGATTACAATAGCATATTTTGATTTAACTTTCCTCAATTCTCTCAAAAATACCTCTGTGGACTATAAATATGTAATTATATATATATATATATATATATATATATATATATATATATATATATATATATATATATATATATATATATATATATATGCTCATATATATTCAGAATCTTCTTCTTCATCTTCATCTTCCTCTTTTCCCAGACTGGGGTAAGTCGTGACAAAATCGGAAAAGAAAATTAGTAGAAGGAATATGGCCTAAGTCAAAAGCCTATGCCTGCGCCCCTCAATAATTATTGAAGTGAGAGCTCGTCGTAGTCAAGAAAACCTAACCTAAGCTTCACGGGACGACGACGGACCCTCACTATGGCATATCGTCAGGAGTGTAGGTTCATCCTCTGGCCAGGTGGGCCACATATCCCCTCACCAAAACCCGCCATTCACTTATTGTGCACCTTTGTTCTCGCCTCTGTAAGCTCCATTTCTTTCTCCTTCAGACATTCGTTAACTGACTCACTCCACTTTTCTTCGGTCTCCCAGCCAGTCGATTCTATACACTCACCACTATACATCCGCTTAACCAACCGACTGTCATTCATCGTTTCTACATGACCAAAACCATCTCAAAATTTTCATTTATTCTCGGTAATCGATATACATATTTATTCCATTTATCATTCTTCCATCTGCCATTGTTTCGTCCATTCCCTCTTCCATTTCCTCCATGTCCATTCCTTCCCTTCCACCATTCCCCTACCATCCATCCATTCCTTTTCATCCAACATATATCCCTAAATTTTAAACTCAGACACTTGTCCATGCTCACCATCTAACATAACTTCTGAGGACGTCCTCACTCCTAGCCATAACCTTATTCTTATCTGCATTTACTCAAACCCCTCCTTTTACACAAACCTCTACTGATCCTCTCAAACTCTCTTCAAGTTCACCACACAAAACAAATCATCCGCATATAATGACTCATTCACTCACCCCCCCTCCATTCTCATCATTTTAACACAATTTCCTGCCCAACCCCGTCTCTAATTCTTTCATAACTCCATCCCATATACAAATTGAATAGCAAGGGACATAACATATCCCTACCTCACTCACTATTAATATTAAACCAATCACTTTGACACCATTTCCTACACACGCTTCACTTTCGTCATACATACTTTTGATTTCACTTTCAGAAACCTACCACTAACATCAAATATTGCTAACATCTTTCATAGAGTTTCCCTATTCATCCTATCATACGCATATTTGCAAATCTAAAAAACCTAAATACATTTTGTTCTTCTTCTCCCTCACATTTTTTCTCAGTCATTTGTTTCAATGTAAAGATTTGGTCAACACATCCTCTACCACATATCCTCTACCATTTCTTCACCAATCAGTCCTTCAGTCACTCGACGCACTCTTTCAACTAAATACCAGCATATATCAACAACTAATTCCCCTATATTCCTACAGTTCCCTTATCTCCCCTTACCCTTATATGAGGGTACTATTACTCCTCTCCTCAATCCCTCGAACCTATACCCTCCATAAACGCTTTATTACACACAACTTCCAAATCCAATCACAATCTTGCTTCCATTCTTGTCCATTTCACCAGTAATTTCATCTGCAGATTTACCATTCTTCAACTTTCTCTCTCTGCCATTACCTCCTCTTGTTAATGGCCTCATCCCAAAATACCTATTCCTTCTTGCACCATCAAGCCACACATTTCGTATTTCCACACCCTCCTCACATCCATTTCATCAGTTACAAAAAGCACCACCTATTCATTGTTATTTCTAACAGGTTCCCACTTATTTTTCCATTCATAGCAACTTTCGCTTCCTTCAGAAGAGCTTCTATTCCCTTCTAAATCCCCATTCATCCCTCCTTCACTCCCTCTCTCTCTCTCTCTCTCTCTCTCTTTCTCTCTCTCTCCTCACTATATATATATATATATATATATATATTCTTTTTTTTGGCACCTTCCAAAATGAATATTAAACGGTCACATAAATTGTATGAGGTTACGTTCGTTGATGATTGTTGTAGTCATTTTCAGTAAGTAAATTCTTTGCCAACAAAATATTATCATTCTTATGAAGACATTAAACATATGACTATGTTAAAGAGGTAAATTTCGGGACGTCTGTTTTTATTTCTAATTTGACATGACCATTGTGTCTCCTACAAGAATCATATTGCTCAAAATCTCTAAATTTTATACTGTAGTTAAGGACAATAATAAGCGAACAATGACATACGTTTATTACAAAAAGACATGACCATTTATGAAAAAAGCGTAGTGACTTAGAAACTTATAATAATTAGAAAACAAAAAAGTGACAATAGGAAAGCTTCTCCTTTGTCACATTATCTTTGGCTTACATTCAAGTATATATAGTTTACAGTTAAATATAATTATACATGTACAAACAAGACAGTTGGGGAACATGTAGAGCATTCTAATAATTATATTACACCAATCTAATTTCGTAATTGTATATTTCCGTATAGTCAGTCGATATATCGATATTTTTTCGAATCGATTATTTTTACGATTATAGATTCAGCACTATTAATAGGGCCTAGGACCTCGATAGTGTTAGGGAAAGTTATGATACGTTTTATTAGGTATCGTTAGATTAAGGATTTAAAATATTTAATCTAACGATACTTAACTAAACATTATAACCTTACAGCAATCCTTGCCCGAATTCTTAGGCCCTAACTATCAAAAATAATATATATATATATATATATATATATATATATATATATATATATATATATATATATATATATATATATATATATATATATATATATATATATATATATATATATATATATAATCGTAAAGAAATTGATTATCAGAAAAAATACTAGAAAATATCGATACATCGACTGACTGTACGGAAATATATAATAATCTCTAATTTTATGAAGAAGCATAAAAAATGTAGGACTTATAACATTCTTATAAAATTGTTATTTTATTGTTAATTTATAATATATTTGTATAATATAATTGTATTATTATATAATCAATTTATTGTGTTTTTATAGAGTAATTTATATTGTTAATTTATTACTAAATCAATTTTGTATCATTTTAGTTTTATTTTTAAAAGATTAAAATCTCTAATATTATAAATCACAGTGATACATACCAATAAAACCAAAATAAGTCATGCCATAATAAATAATTCTATAAATAAAATCTATATTCTTATTACTTATTTATTAAATATATTTAGCACCTTAACAGTCTAACCCTTAAAATACTACCAGGTACTATAAAAATGTTATGTGAAATGTCATGGCAACTTTAAAATGTTATACTTGGAGGTAGATTTTCCCCAAATAAATCTTATGACATTAGATCAAAGATGGAAATTTTTAAAATAGCAAATTTTAAGAATAAATTTGCTTAGGAAAATAGAGATTTGTTTTGAAATTTTTATAATTAATGTATAATTATAATATATCATAAAAATGTTAAACAAGAATGAAAATCATAGGATATAAAAATGTTTTAAATAAAGAAATATTTAGGAACTTTCTTTGATTAGGTATGTAACTTCTGGTTCTCCTTCAATAGGAAAATGAGTTTCATATGTTTTTCTTCTGCCCTCTTCTAAGAATACGTCGTCGTCGTCACTGTCAGATGCCATTAGAGCAGTAGTTTCTGTACACAATGGACCCAGATGGCGCTGGCTGCTTTCATTTTTTTCTTGAGAGGAAAACATTATACAATCAATACTTCTGGCTGACTTTGGTTTTTCATAACATGCTCTTGAACATGCCTGACCATCAGAAGAACATCTGCCACTTATACATTTTGCCGGACTTCTAAGAATGGTACTTAAGCTAAAACATCTTCCGTTCCGAACAATAAATTCTTCCTTTGTTGTAGGAATATTAATAATACTACTTGTTTTCGTATTGTTATTATCGTTTGATGATAAATTTTCATCAGTATTACCTTCTTTAATAACATTCAAAGATTTTGATGTACTTAATTTTTTTGGTACTAGCCCAGCTTTAATACCATTGGGTGGTGAGATATAACTATTGTGAGAATCTGCTGGTTGTTGAGACTCGTCTTCTTCGTAACTCTCCTGTTCTATAACACAAGAGAGATCTTGTCTGTGGTGCAATGGACATATGTTAATATCAGTATCTTTTTTCTTTAGTGGCAGAGAATCTTTATCCATTACAATTTGTCTTTGCAATTTAGGTTTACCCTTAATAATGCTACTAACCCATGCTCCAGTAACTGAATCATTTTGCACAACCATCACTTGAGGATGTTGCGTATTTCTCGTAACGGGTGTTCTTACTTCGTTGCGCCTATCCCTTAAGGAATTTATTTTACTTGAACTTTGAAGTTCACCCCTTGCTAAACCTTTTGAACCACCACTTGAAATATCAGAAGAAACAGATGAACGAGATATTCTCCAGGTTGAAGTAGATGCAGTTGTGGCAGAAGAATCATTACGAGATGAAGACATGTTACTGTCTTGGGATGACTTTCGAGAAAGCATCCAGTTTGGATGCCTTTTATCTAATATTCTAAGAGCAATTGGCATATTATTTCTTTTTAATGTTTCAGACCAAGAGGAACTATATGTTTCACTAGAAAGTGAAGCATTTCTTGTACTTTTTATTGTAGCTTTAGTCTGTTGATAAGTGTATTCATTTGAACCATTTGTATCATCTAAACTCTTATTGCAAAGAAAATACTTTATAGCAGCCAATCTTAATCTATTTCTTAGTTTATTATGCTTTTTTTGCTTCGAGTGACAAACGCATATTTGATTGTCGGCGCTTTGATCATATGTGATTATATTGCACTGTTAGTATTAGCTTATTTAACATATTTTCACACAATCTTTTTTAAATTGTTTGAGTATTGTCTGTTACTAAAATTTTATTATTAGTTATTTTTATTATGTTGTATCATTATTAATTAGTTATTAATTATAATTATGTCATTCATTTTTAATCTTTGATTATTACTCTATTATTCACTTATGTATTTATTGATTAGATCATGTCTAGTTATATCCTATCGTAATTATGTTATTAATACTCTCATTATGTATCCACTTTTTATTTATAGTTTATTAATATATGTTATGAAGTACTTACTGCGCACTGAGTGTCGATCGCATAGCGTGTTTCATTATTTCCCTCGTCTGACGTTTCGCTATTTAATTATTAGTAGTCATGCATAGTATTGCGTTATTAGTAGTAGGTACTCTTATTATCGTGAGTTATATATTATTTTGATTTTTATTAAATTTTGCAGCACGAATTTAGGTAGTTGCTCATGATAACATTTATCTATTCACTTAGCCTTTTGCGATCACTGAGCATATCGCTCATTTTAATTAATATGTATATCTGCAATACAATTCACTTAGTTATATTAGATTTATATAGTCTCTTAGTCTCACTGAGCTCGTCTGTCGTCATGTAGAATCTAGAAGATCAATATAGATTGAGCTAACTATCTATATATCAGGTATGCTCATAGAAATACCGAATATTCTATTTCCGATCTTCAGTCGTATCTTATCAACATTGCCGCATGCAGCATTATGTATCATTCTAAGATTGTAGTATGAAACGCCATCGCTCTGGAGATGATCATAATACTCTCTCGCCTTTGTATCCATATGCTTTAGAATAGCTATTTATCACCTACATTAACCTTCGACTTTAGAATGTTTAGTCATGGACCTTCTGTCCGAGCTCTTAATTGTATCACTCCCTTTAGTATCTATGGTTGAGTCTCATTCATTGATCTTATTATCTCCATTTTACATTATTATGGTTTATAGTATACATTTTATACTCTTTCACTGATTATTTCCTTATTATGATCTATTATGAATCTTCACTTTATACTGTGGTATCACTAGCCAAGATAAAATACCTGTCGAAGTGCTTCTACTTCACGTATCTGTACGTCAACGGTCTCATATTCTGATCCATATCGACCTAACTATTAGCAGATGTGTACCCTTAGATGGAGAGACTCTATTATGTCGTATTAGTCATGTTTATTAGTCTAGCAGCCGGTAACCGTACGCCGTAATGTAATCTATTATTATTATCTTTTATTCTCTCACTTGTCATTTGACATATTATTAATTATTACTTATGGTATTGATTATTTAATTTTTTATGTATTTATTTATGTATTATTATTTTATATATTATTATTAATTCTATATGATTCCCGTCGGTAGTTATTATGTATTATAACTGGCCTAGTAGTGCACTTAACATTGATATGTCGATAGCGATACGCCTGTAATGTACTCAGTGACGTGCCCTTGTCATTCTCGACTATTGAGGAAATGTGTTGATGGAACCAGTGACAGCTATATATATGGTTCGGTGTGTGTGACCGTATCTATTTGTATATGCAATATCATCTGATACATACTTATATCTCTCATTATTGCAGCTCTAATTCGAGTATTGGTGTATATGCTTACTGTCGCTCGCATTATACAGTGCTTCAACAGATATCGATGATCACTGTTGTGAGCACCTTATCGACTATTTCACGTTGTATCACAGCTCTCATTCAACGCTGTTATCCCAATTAGATCCTTTACTGTGAGGTGGCCACTGTAGAGTTGCTTGATGTCGACTTATCTATTGTCACTTCCATGCTGGTTTTAATTTATATAGTCTAAATCTCATATTATTGTTGATATTACTAGCTCAGTAGGTTACATTTATGTACGTTAATTCATCTATAATATTATTATTGATGGACAGTGTTATTTATTAATTATTACAGTATAACATTCATTAGTTCATTAATGTGTATTAATATCGAGATCTGTTTAGGTATCTTCGCTCTATCTGATCGCTAGTTATGTCTCCTTATTTGATTATTTTATTTATTCATTATATTTATATATGTTATCTATTTTATTTTTTTTCCCATTATTATTTTATTTTATTATCTTCTATTTTATGTATATATATTGAATTTTATATATAAATCATCTATTATTAATAAATAATAGATATATATTATTATCTAATTTAATTAATTATTATTAATCAGTATTATTATTATTATTATTATTATTATTAATTTTATTTTTATTAAGTTATTATTATTAACCGTTTTATTATTATATTCATTATTATTTACATTTTTATTCATTATTATTCATATTATTATTATTATATTCCTTTATATTATTATTATTAATAGTAATATTTATTTTATCATTCCGCATTAATTATTAATTCTATTTTGCTCCAGTTGGATTAGTGATATTATCTATTGCTGTCTCTAATGTATCGACTCATCGTCTGCTTGTTGGCACATAGTGATCTCTAATCGGTATCAAGACCTCGCTTATCAGCTGATTAGTGTCGTCACTCTCTCGGGTCAGCTTCTTATTATCTGTCTCTTCTCTCTCACTGGCTTTATTTATTATTTAGTATTCATGCAGTGATTGGCGTTGATCCTTCTATATTGATTTATCATCAGTGTCGAACTAGTTTATTTTGTTATGTGTCTGTGATGATTGGTAGGTCCATTATCGTTAGAGATTCTACTATTATTAACTGAATCTGATATTCTCTATTGATGTTCGACTTCTGCTTGCGGATTTACTTATTCTTGCACTCATCATTTGCTATATAATTACTTAATTATCCTATTTTTTTTATTATTAGATTCTTATTTAATTTTGATTATTTGAATTTATATTTCTAATTATTATTATTACATTTTATCCCCCTCCATTATATCATTCTGTTTGGCTAATTACTGTGATTAATGTATTATTATGTTGTTAGGATTGTTCAATTTTGTATTATATTTCTTGTATTATTATTGTTTTATGTTTCCTTGTTGAGTAGTACAGAAGTTACGGGGTGTGACTGACCTTACCACTACGGATATCACCTCGCAAATTTCAGCTCTCCATCATTCTATAGCCGTTATTGAGCTCAGTTTGTATGAGGTCTCGTATACGTATTTCTGTTACTTTTAACTTAATCCTCGAATGTCCTTATGATCTTAATAATTTATATCTTAATTAGCTTGATGTATTATTATTATTAGATAATTATTATTAGAATTATTACCATCAAGTAACATTGCATTGATTATTATTATTATTATTACGTTGATATATTATTATTATTTATATGGCGGAGGGCGTGTGGTGTGGAGTTGGGTATTAGTGTGAGTGGCAAATGTTGAAGCGCTGTTGACATATCTCTATTTTATTATTATTAGTATCATCTTTATTATTAATTATTTTTTATTATTTGAATTTATATTGATTAATTGATATCTTATGAACATAAACTATTATGTATTATTATTGTACTGATTATTATTATGCATCTCTTATTATTAATTATTGCGCATTAATATTCATTCTTTATTACATTTATGTATTATTTTTTTCCTTATTATTATTAATATCTATTAATTAGTGTTTATTATTCATTATTTTATTATATTTGATTGAGTTCATGTATTAATTGATTATTAATTATTATTCTTATTATCTATTATTTTTCATTATTAACTTTTATTATTCGATTACAACATTAGTTATTGCATTATCTATTATATTATTATTTATACTTATTAATTATTTAGATTTATTATAGAAACTATAATGATAATTTGTCAACATTAAAATAAAACGGAGTTGAACTGAAAGGCACACCGTATCGCAAACCATACTAGTTTGGCGGGTGGGCGGGGGGGGGGGGGGGGGGGCGGGTGGCCATTCGTCCTCGATGACGTGCAGGAGCTGGTAATAGTTGATGAAAATCTAACATTTGAAAGAGGATGCTTGGTTCCGTGTTATTCTAGTAATGAATTTAATGATGTGACTGATATATGAGTATTGAAGGATATAGAACGTAAGATTATTCTACAATCCACATTCTTGACTATATATTGAAAAAGATGAGGGTATTTGAGCCCATATTGGCTCTTCAGGTGCTATGCACCTTTCGCCAGTTGCGTTGTAATGTAAGTATTTCGTTCGCCCGAGTATACCGTGATCAGGACACGAGCGCATAGCCAAGATAAATATCGGTTATTGTCAAGCGATCGCGCGAGTAGGTACCCATGTACTAATGAGCTCCTTAAGAGATAACTGCTTATGGTTATTACCTTGACGCTCCTTAACGCTCCGCTGCCTAGAAGCTGCTTCTCTCGATGCATCACCTACCAACATGTCGTATTCTGATTTTGTCGAGTACTGTTAAAGGCTTCTCTGCATCCGTTAGTCTCGGGGGATAATATCTATAGTCGATATGCAGGGTTCAAGTTCTAGGTTTCAGACAAGATTAGGCAGCTAAGATCATACATAAATAAAGCCTCGTAACTTTTGTTAACTAAATTAATCAAAATACATCCTCCTCACAAGACCCGAAGAAGTAGGTACCGGTGCACTATCCACGATATAGTTTGCAACATATCAACCCCACCTTTATCTTAGATTGAGAAAAGCCGTCGCAAAGCAGCACTTCCATATCAAGCTCGCGATCGCTGGGACTCGGACGAACTCGTGTCCCTCATAATTTATAAGAAAGAATGAAGAACCTTTCAACAGCAGTAAAGTTCCTATGTATGTCTAAGAACGAAGATATGATTGTCATAGACTCATGCACAGTCGGCCCGCCGCTCTGTGCTACTCTCTTATGATCTCAGCGTGTCAACAACATCTCAGCTCCGCGATTATTGTAATGATGACTCCTAGCCTAGGTTCACGATATTCCTTCCCCTTGGGTGTGTATCTGTGTCTAGTAAACGATTCTCACCAGAACAGCTCATTGTACGATCGTAAGTAGAATTATTCAGTTGTTGACACTCTCTCCTCTCTCTTGTGTTGATCATAATGCAGTACTAGTAGTCTGTTACGGTATCGATACGCCACACTCTGTATTATGAAGCATGTGGTGAGTGCTCGTGTGTGAGGTATGTGCTCTCTCTCGTGCTCTCGATGTGAACTTTAGTGTCGTTGGGAGGTGTGATGTAACTGTGGTGGGTGGTTGGAGGTGTGATATATATAGTGTATTATTTATTAGTATGTGATTATTATTAGTGAGTAGTGTTCAATTGCGAGATATGATCAGTTAACTAGCAAGAGTGCGTTATCGTCTCAGTCACCTAGGGGCCACGGCACACCGCGAGGTCCGCGTCGGATGCCCACAGCGGCAGTACGCACTCGAGAGTGTGTCAATGATATCTGGCAAGGTTCGCTTGAGTATATTATTATTATTATTATTATCTAATTTACTTTATTATTATTACTTAATCTCATTATCTTGACTTATTATACTATTATATCATGTAGCCATGCTGCTCGATGCGTAGATTATTCTTATTGTATTATTCGATGCTGTGAGTGTAGCGACCTGATCCATCTAATTATTATACGTATCGCTCCTAGTCATGTCATCATTCGATATAGGATCGATACATCTGTTCCTATCTAGGAGAATCCATTTGACTATTGTCCGCTATCAGTATTATGTCATCTCCTCTCTTTGTGCGTATTCTCACAGAACCTCTCTGATTCGTGCTCTCCTCTCCAGAGTATGGTGTGAGTTAAGGTATCGGTATTATTATTTTTATTACATTGATTATAATTGAAATTGTAATTGTGATTGAAGTACTATACTTGTGTATTTGTAAGTCCTGTTTTATCTTATTTATTCATTGATTATTATTAATTATTTTTTCATTATTATTGTATATTATATGGCATTTTATTATTATATTTACCATTATTATACCTCATTTTATGATTATTTATTATTATTTTTATTATTATTATTTGTGAATATAGTTATTAACTATTACACTCCTTTATTATAGAGTAAGGATGAATAATACTAGAAATATTACTTATTCTTTTGCATTATTTATTATTTGTATTGATCTATCTGAATTATCTAGTCAGTCCTCATTGATGTAGATTATTATTATATTATTCATCAAATATTAGTTTCATTTATTATTATATCAGTTTATTATATATTATTAGCTATTATTATTATTATTATATTATATTATTATTTATTGTACTTATTACCATTATTATCTTATTATTTTCTCTATCATTGATTATATTATTTTATTATTATTATTGTATATATTATTAATTATTATTATTATTATTATTTTTCATTCTTATTATTATTATTATTATTATTATTATTTCTTATGGTCGAATGTATCTTATTAGCTCCACTTATTATTATTATTATTGTTGTTATTATTATTTATTATTATCACTTTTATTATTATTATATGAGTATTATTATTATTATGTATTTATTTCATTATTAATTATTATTATTATTGTTATTATTATTATATTATTATTATTATTTATTAATTATTATTATTAGTAGTTATTATCTGTTATTATTATTATCTGTTATTATCCGATTTATCATTATTATTCATTATTTTAATATATTATTATTATATTATATTATTATTGGATTCTTATTATATTATTATTATATATATATATTATTATTATTATTATTATTCTGTATTATTATTATTTATCAGCACATTAAAATGTCTAAAAATAAATTTAGTGAGTTACGCTGCACAGGGTCGATATTTCAAGTTTTTTAAAGAGAAGGCTAAAATAGTAAATAGTGGTAAACCACAAAAATTCATTTTAAGAAATTTGGTCAGCTGCCAATAGTAGTAGTTGCAGTATTTATTATTATTATGTATATATTATTATTGGTTGATATTATTATTATTTGGTTATTTATCTGATTTATATTATTATTATTATTATTGATTATTATTATTTATTATTATTATTATTTTACTTATTATTATTATTAGTATTATTGATTATTTATTACTCTATTATTATTATTATCTATTTTATGTATTCAGTTGATTTTATTTTATTAGTTATTATTATTAATATATAATAATTTTATTAATTGTAATTATTTTATTATCCTTGTAATTACCATTTATTTTTTTTTGTTGCTATTATTATTTATTCATTATGTTTATTTATATATTATTTTAATATTATTTGATTATTGTTATTACTATTATTTATTTGATTAAAATTTCTTCTTTCTTATCTTTTGATTTTTTCTTTTTTGTTTATTATATTATTAGTTATTTCATTGATTCATAATTATTAATTATTATTATTGTTATCTATTATTCTTGTTCTTATTATCTAATTATTATTATTCGTTCATCCTAATTCGACACATTATATATTAGTACGTTATTTATAGAAAAGTATGCTTAGTTATTTGATTATTGATTCAGTATTATAATTCTTAATCAGTGATTATTATTATTATTTATATATTATTATTATTTATATTATTATGTATTATTATTATTATTTATTAATTATTATTATTATTATTATTATTATTATTATTACTTATTATTGATTATTATTATTATTTATTATTTATTATTATTATGATTATTATATTATTATTATTATATTTCTATTTGATTATTATTGATTATTAATAATTATTATTATGTATTATATTAAATATTATTATTATTAATTAATTAATTATTATATTATGTATTATTATTATTATTATTATTATTATTATATTATTCATTATTATTATGTATTATTATGTATTTATTATTTTGTGTTAAACATAATTATGTGAGTTATGGAAAAAAAAATGCATAGTTACTATCCAATTGGGATATTCAATCGGTATTATATCATTATGATTTATAGTACTCTATTCATTCCTATTATTTATGTTATCTATCATTCCGTTGTTATGTATTTTTATATTCATTTGATTTATTCATTGATTATTATTATTATGCTATTCACTATTATTAGTTCTTATTATTAAGTTAATATATAATTGTATTATAAATATATCATTGTGATGTATTATTATTATAATTGTCAATTGTAATTTGTAATTGTAAGTGTCAACGTTGTACACGTTGTATTTGTGTAAATAATAGTAATTAACTAGTAATTATTTAATTGTAATTATAATTATAATTCTATATAATCTAATTCGCTATACACTCTATATTTCTACTATCTTATTGTATTAGTTTATTCATCTCATTATTATTTCTCAGGTGGATTGTTATTATTGATTTTTGATGTGATTATCCTATTGGATTTTTTTGTATTATATAATTATTAATTTAACTTATCATTTGATGTGTATGTATTATAAACATTATCTATCTATCCTATTATTAATATTAATTATTCATATATTCATTATTATTATTGATCTCATTGTGTTATTCCTTGGTGATTTTAGTTAGGTATTATTGTCCATTGATTATTCCCGCGTCATTATCTATTACCTTTGTCAGTTTGATAATTATGATATGATCGTATTATCCGTTGACGCGCTCCATTGTTGAGTTAATCTGCTATATTATTATTGGATTATTATTGTGTTGGCTCCTTATTATTGATCTTATTCCTTAATTAGTTGATTTATTTTATTCATTCATTGATTATGTCTTATCTTATTAGATCTATTATCTCAATGTATATAGAGCTATTATTAATATTCCAGTTATTTCTCTACTCTCCTAATATCATTCATCTCATTATCTTCATTTCTATGTATTTATTGCTTTATTATTTAGTTCTACTCATTATAGTTTCTCCTTTATATTTATAGTTTCAGTGTGCAGCATAAAATTTCTTTGCCCACGTGGGATGAAAAGACAACCTACTGCACTAAGCCTACTACGCCTTGGATCGCGGATAGTCAACTAGGCATGTACCGGGCAGGGGTGATTCCATACCTTCCTATATCGGCTAGCATCGGGCATTTACCATATTATGTATTGTATAATTTAAAGGCCACCTTTAAATTATCTTACTTATGTCGTAGGTAGCGAAGAGGTGGGCATCGGCCGTATATCCATCTGTTGCATGCTAAGATTCATATTAACTGTATTAACAATGAGAATTTATCAGAGTATGAAGGTTACTTTGTATCGGGCTCAAAGGACACAACACATGTGTTGATAATTAAAACGTTGTCTATATTTATAATAATGTTCGGAAATATAAGTTATAGTTATTGGGCTTATACTTGAAAATTGTAATTATAAATTATGTTGTATCTCTCGATTAAAAGCGAATAGGGAAAAATGTGGTGTAAGATGTTACTGTGATAATATATTTTTTTGCAATATGATTTTGAGCAATCTGGTTATGAATTATTATTAGTCATTGTTATTAATTTTTTTATTATCCAGATATAGTAGCTTCAGAATAAGTAGAATAAGGAATTATTATTTTCATTATGATAACAGGTTGTCTATAAATATCGGGGAGGTGCGTAACTTATTGTTATTAATTCAGATTATATATTGTTATTATCTTATTATTTATTATTTATTAGTTGAATTTTGATTATTCATTTTTTTATATTTATTGTAACATCTTTATTAATTCATTATTATGTAATTTTTGGAAAATTCATGATTATATTATATTATTATTATTATCTCTTAGCACACAGCTGACATCTATTATTCGACTAGTTAATTATTATTTATTATCTATTATTATTATTTACTTATTGCATATTATTATTATTGATAATTATTATTATTACCTTCTCATAATACTATTTTTATAATTATTAATATATTACTATTATTTCTTATTATTATGTTATCTGTCTTTTTATTTAATAATTATTCATTATTATTATCCATATTATTATGGTTTCAATTCTTATTATTCCATATGTGTGTTTATTTCGTCATTAGTCTATTTATTATCTCAATACGGAATATTATGGCTTGATGTAACTAGAACATACAATCTTAACAGAAAGATATCGTAGATTGGCTTTCATCTTTTTGATTATTATTATTATTATTATTATTATGATCATCATTTTTAAAGTATTTTTATTATGATTACGGTTATTATGATCTAGTATACTATTATTTGGCAATAAGTATTATTATCATGCTTATAATTCTTTATTTTTATTATTGGTATTCATTATGTTCATTATTATTTTATTATTATTGATTATCTATTATTATATATTATTATTATTATTTCATTATTATTATTTATTTCCTTATTATTATTATTTTTATTATGCACTGATAAAATTTATTTTAAATATATGTCATTTTTGAATATTATTAATTATTATAGTTATTATTATTATTTTATTATTATGCCTTTATTTATTATTATTATTATTATTCGATCATTATTATTATTATTTTATTATTATGATTAATTATTATATAAATTATTTTATTTTTAATTAGAGTTATTTTTTATTATTATAGTATGATGTTAGTTATTATTATTATTCCATTCATTAAATTGATTATCATTATTATTATTATTAATTATTATTAGTTAATATTATTACGTATTATTTAATTTTTCTGCTTATTATTTTATATTATTATATGATTATTATTATTATTTCTATTATTTTATTATTTACTGTATTATCTATTTAATTATTATTTATTTAATTATTATTATTCACTAGGATCATATGGATTATACTTATTATATATTTATCTCAATTGTTAAATGAATTTGTAAAACTTCTATATCCTATCTATATATCACCTTATTCTAATATTCATTATCATATAATTATTCATTATATTATTATTATTCATTATTATTACATTCCTTCATTAATTAATTATCTGATTACTTATTATTGTTAATTATATTATTATAATTATTATTGATATGAGAGAATGGTTCATTTGGTATTATTATTATTATTTCTATTATATTTAATATATTATATATATTATTATATCTTTATTATTAGTTATATTAGCACCGCCGTCTATAGCCTCAATATATAGATATATATACTATATATATATTATATTATATACTATGATTATATATATATATACTATTATAACATATACAAATATACCTCGTTATTATTATAGTATATATTATATAATATAATAGTATGAGAACAAGTATTTCTTTTTCCTTCTTATATTTTTCTGTTTGGATTTTTTTCGGAAAAGGGTTCATTTTTTAGTTTTTTTTTGTTTCTTGGGATCAAACAGCGATGACACAACAGCTCGCTCTCTGTGGTAGCAGATGCATGTTTTTTTATAGCACCACATGCACAAGAGTTGAAATAAGTTATAAAGAGTAGAAGAGCGTAAACTTTACATTAAGTGATGTTATGATTACGGTACAGCTAAGGCATTATGAGCCTGATCTTTATGCTCGTGATTTTAAGCGCCTCGAGCAAATTTCGAGTTATCTGAGACTTAACACGATAATATGATACTAATTTGAAAGCTGTTTGGGAAATGATTTATCTATCGTTGAATTGGCATTATAGTTATATATTTATTATTATTACTTTATTATTAGTTATTATTAGTTATTATTATTATATTATTATTATTATTATTATTATTGTACTTATTATTTGTATTTTATTATTATTATTTATTATTGATTATTAGTCAGCTATTTTATTATTATTATCTCGATACTTTCATCTTACCTTCCCTCAAAGAAATTATAAAAGGAAAGCCACCGGCCATTACCATTAATGCTCAATTGATTTATTATTTAATCGATTATTCCTCATAGTCTCCATATACTAATATAATTGTCTACAGTAGCACAGATATTATTATTATGCCCCGTGTGTATCCCAACTAACTCGTAGTGTTTCACTTATTCATTTATAACTATTCCGATTACTGATCTCATCTTCAATAAAACTCTCTACAATTACTAATATATATATCTTGTCTATAATTATTATTAATTATCTATTATTTTCGAGCCTATTCGTTCACGACACCACATTGCCACGCCCCAATTTTATTATTATTATTCGACATTCATATTATTATTATTACTTCATTATTATTATAATCATTATTGATATTATCGTGTATTATTATTTTATTATGTATTATTATTATTAGTTATTCATTATTCTATATATATAATTAAATAACCACAATATCTAAATTGTTGCATAAGTAATAGCTTTAATATGAACCAATAACTTTTGACCTGCATTTGTGCTTACACACGCTTCACTATTTATTGTTTTTCCCGGGTGTTTTTTTTTTTTTTTTTCAATTTTAAACCCCCATCGCCGATTTTTTTTTTTTGGAGCGATGATTTTGCCATTCAGAAGCTTCACCAAACACCATTATTCACGCCACCCTTTCCATAGAGCTTCCTGACCTCTCAGAAATCAAATTGCGATAGAGCCGCGTTAGGCAAATCATAAGATCCTAGATACGATGCGTACTCTCTTCTTCTCGATTCATTTTCTAATCATTTATTTGATATTAAGATATTGACTCAGCACACATCGCCTTACCACTTCTAGACCGGCACCTTGTTTTCTTCACACCTTACAGTGGACAACCGTCAGTACTGCTCGCGCAAAGCATCCTAGTGCTAGACCAGACTCCATCGCACTAGACTAGCTTCCGCTCAGCACACTGCAATAATACACACCATTCGGGATTATAGAGCGACTTCCTCAGTTTCACCACCGGTATGGCCCCATTGTTGTTGGCTGGGGACCTAATGAAGACGGGGGTGGATTTACCTAATTCCTGCTGTGTCTTTTTGCGAGTGCGGGTACGGAACTATGACCCTCCATAAACGCTTTGCGTTACGACAACTCTTCACAACTCCACATCAATCACCATCATCGAAATCCTTTCGTTCGGTTCGTATTCACCAGTCAATTTCTTTTATACCTTCCTGCAGGTGTGTCTCCCTCGAGCCCATGTACCTTCCTCCTGGACTAATGACCTCATTCCCACAGAATTGCCTTATTCCTCTATGCACTATCAAGATCTACACACATTCACATAATTTATATAGAATATATATCTATATATATTATATTAAATCGTACTATATATATATGAATGATATATATATATATTGATATATACTATATATATAGTTATATATATATTATTTTTATTATATTATGATATTTCATATATATTTACTTGTATACACACTACACACTTAATCAGTGTTAGATTAAATTTATTATATGACATATAGGCATATAGTATTATTATATATATAGATACTAATATATATATATAATTATGATAGTCATGATGACCCACATTTATATATATCTATAATATATAGATATATATATAGGTATATACTATATTAATACTAGGAAAACATAATTTACGCAAATTGTATCAAAATAAATAACGTCGCTAGTATCTAAGTTATGACTAATACTCAATATCATAATTATATATATAAGTTAATTAATTATTACTACTATCGTCTTTCGTCAACAACTCTTAATTTCAAAAATAAGCTAATCGCTGGTAAAGTGGTTAGAACGTTGGATGATATTCATGATATCCAGGTTTTAATTAGTCTTTCGAAGAGTTGAAGAAACTTTATATTTTTGCAGTTATTTCGCAACCAGAGGTCGTAGAAAGATGATTTAAATATCGATTTAGGGTAACTGAAAGCGAAGAATCGATTGTAGCCAACAGAAATAATCTACCGATTATTTGTGGGGCCGATCCTCTGAGTTCGTCTTCCCGGGGTTGGAAACGAACCGTCGCCATCAAACGCTGTCTTGCAGACATGACGTCACCTCGAACGAAATCTTGGAGACGTGCCGTTGTCCTTGAACACACCCCGTCGTCATTGAGACAAACTCCTCCGGAGTTGGGGGCCTTAACAAAGTCAACTGCCAACATGAACTGATCGGCCGGGTCTTCGAATCGCTCCACGGGCCTTGATATAGGGCTGACAGACCTCTATCTTAACGTTTCAAGCTTCAAAATCTATTGACGTTACGTAAAATTAAATTCAACGGCCGACATGACTTGGACTTGGATCTGAAACTGCCGGAAACGGTCTCTCCGACCATAGAAACTACTAATTTGACGCTTCAAACGTCAAAAAATGCTAAAAGTACCAAAATTCTTTTAAAAAAGGCAAGATTTACCGTACTAGGTTACCAAATTTAGGGAAAATCTGGTTACTGTCAATTGCGCGTCTTATACTTCTTACATGATGCGACATGAGAAATTTTAAATCTACTATCTTTTCAGTGGAAAATCCTGCTTTTGTAAAGATGTGATTGATTTGCTTCCTGTTGTTGGACTGAAGCATGACCCTGAAGAATGGCGCCTTTTCATAGACAGCTCAACAAGAAGCCTCAAATGAGTGTTAGTACACAATGGAAATAGATATCCATCTTTGCCACTTCACACTCCGTACAGAAGAGAGAAACCTACGATAATGTTAAAGAACTTCTTAACAAAATACACTATGCTGATTTTCTGTGTGATGTTTGTGGTGACTTCAAGATTCATACATTCCTGCTGGGTTTGCAAGGAGGATACATAGAATATTCATGCTTCCTTTGCCTATCGGATAGCAAATCTGATGATGAACATTTTATGAAATTTCAGCGGCCAACACGATTTGAACTGCAGCATAGAAAGTTAAGTGTTCTCAGACGTTAGTAGAATCAAGCAAAATTTTATTACCTCCACTTTATATTAAGCTTGGATTGGAAAACAGTTTATGGAGGTTTTAGGTCATAGAGAGTTAGCATCAGGAGTTACATCTTATGGCTTCCAAACTATCTGATGCTAAGATCAAGAGTAGCCTATTTATTTGACCCCAAATAAACGCAAGTTGAAGTCAAACAAACTTGAAAGATCGAGAACGAATGTTGAAAGAGAAGCTTGGTGTTTAATTTGTCGTGTAGTTTGCAAATTCCTAATAAATCACAAATATTCTAACTACAAGCAGCTGGTAGCAAGCTTATTAGAAGCTTCAAGGAATTGAGTTGTCTATATCCCTAAAGGCACATTTCTTGCATTTACACCTAGATTTCTTCCGCGAAAACTTAGGTGAAGTCTGCGGAGAGCATAGAGAGAGATTTCATCAGGGCATCGCAACAATTGAAAAAAGATAACAAAGGCGATGGGATACTGCCATGATGGGAGACTAAATATCGTCTCTACTCATAAAAGATAATGGTCTTCACTCTAGAAAATCTCGATCGTCAAAGCACCTTTAATTTCACGAATAGTATTGTCATCAAAGCATTTACAATGTCATAATGGTATTACACTTTTCTTAATGCTTGTTTTACTTCCCAAACACGATCCAATAAAGTAAAATACATATAATGTTGTCTTATTTATCATTATAATATTAAAATATATCAAATCATTACGCTGACACAGAGAAGCGATGAATATATACTTAGCAAATATGAAGGTACAAATATTCCAACAGCTCTCGGTGACACGCAAATATTAATAAGATTTTTGAGCTTTGTGCCAAAAAATATCTACTGTATAAAAAATAATAAAAAATTTAGATAAACAAATTATGTGTTACATTGTGTTATCTGCAATTTAGACTGTTTATATATCCATAAAACAGTGTATCGCTTGTGCAGATATTCTTCTTCATTAAAATTCCAAGTTTTTACCAGTACAATTTCATAACATACAGTATAATATCCTAAGAGTAGATATCATCGGTATTTTAATAATGACAGTAGGAAATATTCTTTTATAGCAAAATAATCTTTTCAAGCAAAAATTAACAATTCTAAGGATCTGTTTTCATTCGACCAACCTAAATATTTTATTGTTCAAACAACATCAATTACAGTACAGTCTATATGTATATAAATATTTGCAATTGTTAAGATCAATAATCGTTATTGGCGCAAGACCTTTTTGACAATTTTTAGAAGTTTAACATTAAAATCATTATGTGAATGGTCATTATATATTGTGAAGAACGGGTACTTCTGAATATAAAGGCAGTTTTACATTACGTCTCCCTAACATGATTATTAAGTATACCAGAAAGAAAATAGGGTTTAAAGCACAACCTTTGAAGCTTATCGACTGCTACTTCAATAACAGTAACAATATTACAGTGTCGTTATGTTATTACGTAACATGGGTCAATACGTTACACGTTTCCATAGAATATTTGTTTTTTATTTAACACGTGTCATTATGCGTGCTATTATATCATTTTCCCATCAGACAGGGTTACGTAACATCATATCAACGGTGTCTGACGTAACATCTTGTCTAACAATTTCTACATTATAGTCACGTGGTCTATTCATATCGTATCCCTACTTGCATCCCCATTCATGAAATTTTCACACCGTTTCCTTTTAAGG
Source organism: Trachelipus rathkii (assembly GCA_015478945.1). Taxonomy (NCBI): domain Eukaryota; kingdom Metazoa; phylum Arthropoda; class Malacostraca; order Isopoda; family Trachelipodidae; genus Trachelipus; species Trachelipus rathkii. The sequence goes on along the minus strand of JABUQX010023762.1, from coordinate 7,056 downwards.
GAATTTTTTATTTTCTCCTTTTCTCTTTATCTGCTGTTCTCGTAAATTAAGTCTGTGTCTTTTTTTCTACGTTTCTTTCATATTTTGGCTTAAACAAGCGTCCAAAAAAGAAGCTGCGGAGGTAATAACAGATCGCTTAAAGCAATCAAAACAAAAATGATTAAGTCTAATAATAGAGTGAATGAATATGGAATGATATGAGCGAGTAGCGATAATATAGATAATACTCAGTTATAATGAATCCAAGTGATATCATAGATGAATAATAATAGGTATAATAATAATAATAATTAGAATAAAAAAGTAATAAATATAAGTGAATCCTGAATTTACATATGCAAATCCTATAAATACTTCCGGACAGTAAGAATTAATATAATAAATAAATAATAATGAATAATGATAGATAAAAAAAATATAGGAGAGTCACTAATTACTCAGATACGAACATTCAAATTCTTAAAATTGTGTAGAATATGATGAATAATAATGATGATAATAAGGATGTAAAAATATATAATGAATGAATAATAATATAGATAATAATGAATAATAAAATAATGAAGTATGATTGAAATTAGTGCGTAGATTACAAAAATCATGATATGTGTGTAATGATTTGTCTAAATTAAATATAGAAAAAATAGATTTTTATTCATGATGAAAACTGAATTTAAATACTGATGATTGAAAATGAAAAATATTGAAATATGATAAGAAAAAAAAATTATAATCCAATTACTCTATGTAAAAGAATTTTTTAGGACGTTTAGACAGACATATGAATCAATCTGCACCTTTTACGTCTACGACACGACCATGCAATCAGCGAATTCAGACTAAAAGAGGAAGACATTTTATACAACAATCAACATTCATGCCAACGAATATTCACCACTAGACAGTTATAATTGACCTCATACAGTGCTACGTGAAAGCAGCGTTTGAAGAGGAACGAACACGGAACCTCAGAAGTGAGAAAGAATTCAGGAGACCAGACTCAACTGCAAAAAGATACTTAGGCCTGTCAAGTACTCGTAAAAAAAACATAAGGAATAAAAATATTATAATATGAATGAGTTAATAAAATAAGTAACAATACAATTGATCATGAAATAAAACATACACGTACATCTAGCCGTTTCGAGAGTGAATCGTTGAAAGTAGACGTAAAGAAAAGGATTGAAAATATGTAATATCTTGTACTTGTGCTGTGTTATTTCAAATAAAGAGAATAAACAATATCTTCATATAAAATATAAATATATAAGGTAATATATAATGAAATAAGTAAAGTGGTAGTGAGAAAAAACACAAGAAAAATGACACTGAGCAAGCTGCAGTTCATGAGTCTTCGCGTGTGTGGTGGACGTTGTCAAGAGAGCACCGCTACGAAATTAAAGACTGGTTAAGGGTGTGAGAAAACAACAAAGAATCCTAATCCCTAAAAGCCTGGACAGTGCTAGGGTTTCTGAGGGTATGTTTGGTTTACGTGTGTTATTGGTATGGTAGTTCGAGCTGTGTCTGAATAAGAGTGTAAGATCTAAGTTCAAGTGTGTGTTAGGATGACATCTTAGGGGTGTGGCTAGGTGTGAGAAGAATTGAAAAGAGATGAGAATGAACGTATTAGGAGTTGTTGTGTTGTGAAGAAGGGGTAAATGAGAAATAAATGAAGTATGCATTGAGGGTGGTTTGGTGGCATGTGAGAAGGATGAGTGATAGTCGTTGTTTAGGCGGATGTGTAGTGGTGGAGTGGTGGTTGTGGGAAGCCGACGCTGGGAGCCGTAGAGGATGGGGAATTGAGTGGTGGAACGAATGTCTGAAGGAGGAGAGATGTGATTTGGGCAGAGGCGAGAATTAAGGGTGCAGTGGATAGGGAGAATGGCGGGGTTGTTGGGTATGGGGGGTGGTTGTAGCCCAGCCTGGGCCAGGGGATGAACCTTACAGGGTTGACGGATTTTGACGCATAAGTGAGGAGGTCCGTCGCGGTTGCCATGATGCTGCTGGTGGATTTTTCTGTCTGTTGACGAGCTCGTCGCTAAGTTGAATGGTAGCAGAGGGGGGGTAAGCTGGGCTTTTCTTTTTCGACGTTTGGTCATGGTTCTCTAATGCTTTTTTCGATGCTTGGTACAGGTACATTACCCGAGAATGCTTGGGGCAGAGAGAGGAAGGTGAGAAAGAAAGGAAGAAGAAGAATGATAGTATGATGAAGTATATAGTATAGTACTATAGTGTAATATATATATACTATATATACATAGTATATTATATTTATGATACTGATAGTATTATATATATAGGTATAGAGTATTATATATAAGTACGTATATACTTATGTATTATAGGTGATTGTACATTGCTTTAATTAAAAGAAGACTAGTTGATTGCTTTGAATAGAAGATTTGAGCGGTCGCACATATATTTATCATAAATTTATTAAAGTATGGTAGCAAAAGATTGTCGACATGAATTCTAGGTACTTAGCATTAATTTTCTATATAACTAAAAAATAATGGAAAAATTTAATGAAGATGAGAAATTGATTTACAAGTTTGGGTTTTAGTTTTTTAAAAAAGGTTGAGGAGTGCAGAATGCTGTTTATGATGGGATCTATGTGTGAGTCTTTTTTTTGTAATATTGTGATTGTTTAGAATTTGGTTTATGCGATAGATTGAGAGGTTTTTCTAGAGTGTGTAGGATTGGTCAATGTGAATAATGGGCGTCATGTGGTTAATGTTTATATTATGATTATGTTGGGATCTATGAAGGGTAAGGGCAGAGATTAGGGTTAGTCGCTGGAGAGTCTGATTTATGTTGATGCAGATTTGCGTGCTAGAAAATCATAGTGTTTGCTCCAAATGTATAGGTTGTTACAGATGGCACAGGGAATTGGTACACACATTGGGAAGTAAATGAATCAGAATGAGTACGAGGTTTGAAAGAGTTTTTTTGAAAGGAAGTACATTAGAGGAAGGAAACAAGAATAGATTTGGGTAGGAATTTTTTACGACATGTTGTTGAGATGTGGGTGGGTAGAGGGAGATATGAAATGTGTGTATTGTCTTGTCTTCTTGGGATTAGTGTAAAAAGTGTTCTTTGCTTAACGGGGGCATTATTTATGATGTGGTGTGGATAAGATAATTTAAGACGGAAAGTTGAAGAAATTAAGTTAAATGGTCGGATTGGGCAATGGAGAGGGGAAAATCTGAGTGCTTAAGGAAAAAGAGAAGATAGTGACAATTTTAGTGTTAGAGAGTGGGAGGAGACCCAGTGAATAAATTAGGTTGGAGTAGGTTCTGTAGATAGGAATTTGTATGTGATTAATGAGGGGACAGAGGTGAGAGGCATCTAAAAGGAAGGGAGTGTTGTTGTTGGCAAGCGTAAGGTAAATTTAATGTTAGGGTGGATGTTGTTGATATCGTTTGGATTTGGTGTTAATAGGAAGCAATTTGGTGTCAACATATCGGAATCAAGAGGAATTATTTAGAAGAGGGATTGGGGGAAGATATGATAGTTTCCAAGAGTTTAAATAAGATGTTTGAAAAGAAATGGGAGAGAGGGGAGAGTTCCGCATGATTAAGACATTGTTTTTGGTTTAGTAGGTAGCCAGTGTTGTTAAACTGGAAATAGTTGTGCTCGAGGGTAAGGAGAATAGCTGTTTAATGAGAGGGAAGGGATGAGAAAGGTTAATGTTGTTTTCAAAGAAGCGTTGAGGAGAGAGATAGTAAGAGGAACAGGAACAGAAGTAAAAAAGGGGAAACAACAGCAAAACAAGATTAATAATGCTCCGTAAGTCAAGAAACTTTTTTACAGTATCCAAGAAGAATAGAAAACACACTTTCTATCTCCCTTACGCACATCTCACAACATGTGTAAAAATTAACTACCAATCTAGTCGTTGTTTTCTCATGTACTTCCTTTCCAAAGAAATCTTCAAACTATATGCATATCTGATTCTTTACTTCAATGTGTGTAAAGATTCGCTGTGGCGCAATGGAAACACTATTACATTGAGAAACATGATTTTCCTAGGCAATATATCACATAAATATGACGCCTTCTCGCGAGATAAGCTAATTTGCCTTACCTTCATAGATCAGCACTATCATAACAAACATAAACCAATGAGCCATTATTCACATGACAATCTAACTTAGAAACAAACTTTCTGAATCTTTGGCATAAAAATTCTAAAACATTAACAATATACAAAGAAAAGACTCACACATAGATCATCATAACAGCATTCTGCACTCCTCACCTTTTTTCAAAAACTTAAACGAACTTTGTAAATTAATTTTCATAATTTTATATTTTTTTTTTATATTTTCATTCTTATTTTAGTTTTATATGATAGCAGTTAGGAGGAGCTAGAATTTCAGGTGAGAAGCTTTTGCGACCATAGCTTTTAATGAAATTTATGGATACATATCTAAGAATTATTTCTTTCTGATTAAAGGATCCACTTAGTACCCTCTTTAATTAAGGGATTGTAATCATAATTAATATTGGTCGTTCTAAGCTATTTTGAATTTTGAACTATATATATATATATATATATATATGAATAATATATATATATATATATATATATTATATATATATATAATATATATATATATATTATTATATTTTCTCACCAACCTCCTGTAGGCGTGTGCACCTGTCAGCTGTTCTTGCATGAAGCCCAAAAAAGGGTTTCGAGGCAAGAACGAGTCTCTTGAGAATTGGATGAGGTTGGTGGTTGCTAGCTTGCACCCATTTATGGGAAAGAGTAAATGGACCAAGAGGGTTCAGCCCGAGAGCATGGCGAAGATATCTTCATATTGAAAAAGCCCTGTGTCTGAACCTTCACATATAGCCAGAATCATTTTAAAGCGCTCTTTTGTTTTTTAATCAAATTGTAGTTTCTTTTCATTTTCAAAAGATGATTGAATGATTTTGACCAATTAAACTCTAAATTAGTTCGGATACCGTTTGATTTTGTATAGTTTAACTAATAATTTGAAAGCATGTTGATTAAAATTTTGTTGTACTCCTATGAACTTCGTTAAAATATCATATATTGTTGTTTAGTAGTCTGGTTTTTAATTTATACATTTTTGATTCAATTAAAATGCTAAAATTTTCATGAGATTTTTCCAAAAGATATTTTGCTTACTGATGTATAATTATAAAAGTGGCGCTAAGAATGCAGCTTCTTGTCTGCATTATCCCAGGCGAAAATACTTAGACATTCTTATTCATAGTTGTACCTGAGATTTTATTCAGCTAATTTGTCTTAACTGTGATCTTCTATATATATATATATTTATATATTATATATTATATATTATATATTTATATATATATATACTATGTATTATATAATATTACTATTATATATACTATATATTATTATATACTTATAATATATAGTTATTATATATATATATATATATATATTATATAATATATGATGTTATATTGATAATAATGCGAATTATATAAGAAATAAGGAAAGGATCTTCAAAGGGTAAGAATTATGCTTTGACAGGATTATATATTATATGGGTTCTTTTTATACATTTATATAAATTGGCGATTATTATGAATATTTAGCCATTACATATAAGAACGGGGATAGACAGGTGGGACAGGCTGGTGATGTCGTTGGATGGGAGCTGGTTGCTTTAATGATTGGTTCCTTGGAATCAACTTTTTTGGGTTGGAGATGGCTCGATCGTAACGCACGGTATATTTGTCCCAGGTCGCGACCATGGGTGGTTCCAAGTCACCGAGAAGGGCAGTTATTTTTACATTCTATTATTATATATATTACTATATATATATTATATATTATTATATGATTATTATATATTAGTATATATTATATATATAATATTTACGTTATTATCATTATATATTATAATTTTAATATGTTTGAATATTATATTATATATATATATATATATATAGTCTATGATTAACATATATTACTTAGTATATATATATATATATTATATATTATATATTATATATGACTTATTTTAAATTTTTATACGGGGGTATAGTATAAGTTATGTATATATATATATTATATATATATATATTATTATATATTTAATATACTATATATATATTATATAATATCTATTATATAATATATATATATATAGTATATATATAATATAGGCACTGTCTTTCTTAAAAGATGTTACATAAGTACAGATATCGGAATATGGCTGACAGACTAATCGTGTAATGCAACTGTTGAGTGTTAGTTAACCCTCAATGGAAGAAGAGAAAAGAGTTGAGTGTTGTTTATTATCTCATGGTTAATTTTTACATGTTAATTTTTGGTTTTTAATGTTTTTTTTTTATTTTATTTTTTTTAGGGGAACTCGAGCGACGGTGGGCAAGGAGGGGGGGCGAATCCCGTGTCCGTGAGGGAGAGACTGACTCCTTTCCATCTGCGATTTAATTTGGTATCTTTAAGTTTAAAAAAAAAAATTTTTGTCCACTGCCTTCTATTCCCTTTCTAATCGGAAAATCGATTGCAGTCGCATCGTTGATATATATCGGTTTACATCCTTTTTAAGGGAAAAGTTCTATTATTAATAGCTATCTATATTAGATAGTATATATGTATTATGATGATAATATATATATTATTCTAGTATATATATATATATATCTTAATTATATATTTATATATTATATATATATTTATCAATTATATAGTTTGGGTTATATACGTATATATATATTATGAGCACGTGTCAAAAGTGGAGAATGCTCTTTCTTACCTCGGAAAGTTTTCCTCAATTCTTAGGTTTGTATATTTCAAAAAGTACTTTCATCATCACTGTAAGAGATATGAGTTAGGATTAAAAGATTTGATGGTTTATGTTGATCAAGATTTCTTTTTGTGCAGTTGCCATTTAATGGATATTGTAGACGAATTTCTTTTGAGAGTCTTTGATGGTGTAGAATAGCGGTAGGAATAGAGTTTTATTGTTGAATTTTCCTTGGCGGCTCGAATTTAGGATGAATCGCCTTTTCTTCTGGATTGAA
>JABUQX010023761.1:110000-113559 GCA_015478945.1 Trachelipus rathkii | reverse complement strand
CATGTTCTAAATACAGCATACTTAATAAAATATAAAGAAAATAATAGCAAAACATTCAATCAGGTCACAGCAGAGTCATTTGGTCATCACTTCCTCCTATCATACAAATTAATTATATAATGGATCTCGACCAGGAAGGCATTCTCGTCACCCACACATTTTATCCTTTTGGTACACGACCCTTCTCATCCACTACCCCCTTCCATAAAAATAATTATTTAGATACCTAAACAAAACATAGCTCAAAAGTCCTTCAATAAGTATAACATCCAGATAACTGCAACAATGAATATGAATGAAACAATGGAACAACTTGGAATAATAGTACATAGAATAGAATGACCGCCTTACGTCAAAAATTTTCACTAATGCCATTTTCAACTCACCCTACCTAACAATATACCTTGAAACAATAGATTACACCCAACAAGCAACCCTCCCTTAGACTTAACCTTTAATATCCATAGGACATTTACCCACACATATTAACAATACACGTCAAGAGTCATACATAAATTAAATGCCCTGGAGAGCCTAACGGGAACGGAACTTTGGCCAACAAAAATAAACACTTACAATAGTGTAAAGACAATACATCCTCCCATCCTAAATTATGCATCACCTGCTTGGATTCTTGTATATCACAGACCCAACGACGAAAAAATTAAACTGTTCAAAATAAAGAACTTGGATAAATAACGAGCATGCCTCCCCACAAAACCCACCATCATCTACGAACCAAAACAAAAATCTCCTTATACAAGACCACCTCGACATAATCGACTTTCAATTTCACAGTAAATCCCTCTAATAGATCCCCCTCTGCGTCAAACATTACAACAATCCCCAACAACAAACAACAAGAAGAAAAATAATCACACCAGATTATACCACTCTAACATATGCAACACTCTTCCCTTCACACCCCAGACACACCATATTAAACATTGTTCACCCATAAATAACCCTAGACAAGAACACACACAACAAACACGATTACCTGAAATATACCAAACAGAACAAACCTTAAATCATAAAACTCTTGTAATGGTGTCCCGTCTACTGGTCACAACCCTCCCCCCCTTCAAGAATATAAAGCTAGAATAAATAAAGTACCCTCCCCCTCTAATTGCCAAAGATATTTCTCACAAACTTGCGACGACACAGGACATCTCCTGATAGACTGCTCAACTTCTGACGAAATCAGAGCACAGACACGACGTAATTTCAACTGGCTGACTCTAGCCTGGCCCGCTATTGTGGCACCAATATCTCGAGGAAAATTTATTCGTCACCCAATTCGTACAGTTTGCACTTTGCTTGTAGGAAATTGTTGAAATTTAAGGGAAATTACCCAAATTTCTGTTTCTTCTGTTATTAATTCCCACAATGAAAGATTGACTCATTCCCTTAAAAAGAATTAACTTAAACAGTTTTTAATTGTTTTTTTTCTTGTGATGAGAAAGGAAATTATGTAACACAGTATTGTTCTCCTTTCTCTCTCTCTCTCTCTCTCTCTCCTCTCTCTCTCTCTCTCTCACTTCTTTCCTCTCTCTCTCTTCTCTCTCTCTCTCTCTCTCTCTCTCTCTCTCTTATACCTATATATTAATTATATATATATATATATATATATATATATATAATTATATATATATATAATAAATATATATATTATATATATGTATGTGCGATCATGGAGCTCCATCTACCATGATAATGGGCTGGTTACCTTGTTGTGGTGCCGTGGCTTAATTCGACCGGACAGGTGCCTGGAGACTATGGAGAGAGCTCTGTAACCCAATTGGGGGCTATACATGTCCGAGAGGAGACTAAATACCAGTCCAGAAAAAGAAGCCGTGACAGGCCTAGGCAGCCGGCGGTAGATTGTTGTGGCTCAAGACGCGCTTGTGATGCCCTCGGAATCAGGACGAATCTTTTCGGTTGTTGACAAGGCATGAAAATGGACTACGAACTCGACTACACAGGGATAAGTTCCGTATAGGAACTATTAATGCTAGTACAATGGAGGAAAGGAGGAGGAGGAGGTTGTGGGTATGATGGAGGAGAGGACACTGGATGTGCTTGGTGTCTGCGAGACGAGGATGAAGGGTGAGGGGAGGAGGGAGAATTACACGGATGGTTACCAACTGATCTATACAAAGGGAGAGATTGAGAGAGAGAAAGTACGGGGTGGGCATTGTTCTGACCCCGGACTTTGGCAGACAGGAGTGGAGGACATCGTCTCTTAAAAAAATGAAAGTAATAATTTGCAATAGTCCTGAGGCTGAAAAGGAGACGTGTGGGCATAATACAGGTCTATGCACCACCACACCAAGGAAGACCACAGGAAGAAAAGAATATTTTTTATGAACAGTTGCAAAATGTGTATGACGGAATGAATACTGAAGTGAAAATTGTCATGGGGGACTTGAATGAGCACATAGGAAGGTAGAGAATAGGTACCGAGATAGCAGTGGGGCGTTTGCAATAGGAGAAAGAAACGTGGAGGGGGAGAGGTTGTTGGATTTTGCGGTAAGCTAGGTTGGCAGTGATGATTACATACTTTGCGCATAGGGACTCGCATAAATGGACCTGGTACAGGTGGAATAGTATTGTTGAGGATTACACGGATAAGTCAATGATTGACCTTTAAAAAACTAATTAACAAAGGAAGGTGAGTAAGAGACGTGATAAAAAAAAAAAAAGTATACCATCAGTGTCGCTGGATTCGGGCCATCGTTTGGTAGTAGGGATATTAAATCTAAAAACCCCGTTACCAGCGAGGATTGTAACAAGAAAGCGGATAGCAATAGAGAGATTAAAGGAGGATGAAGTAAAAAGGGCTTTTGCAGAAAGAGTCCGTGATATTATACCAGAGGAAGAAGAGAATGTTGTAGATGTAGAAGGAGAATGGGAGTATTTTAAAGAAAAAATGATAACATGTGCGAGAGATACGCTGGGGTAAAAAGAACGGGTTCCAGAAAGAAAAAGACTGCGTGGTGGACAGATGAAGTTGCACGTGCAGTAAAGGAGAAAATTAAAAAGTTTAGAGCATGGATGAAAAGAAGATCCCCTGAGACAAGAGCGGAATATGTGGTAAATAGAAATGAGGCTGAGACCATAAAAAGAGAGCGATGGAGCAAGCGTGTGAGAGGATCTGTGAACAACTGAGACAGGATATGGGGGGAACTAAGAAATTAATATATAACGTGACAAAAACCTACGAGGACAGGAGTCGACTGTTGCACACTCAGTAAAGATAGAGGAGGTAGCTGGAGAGTGACCCTCATGAGCCAGTGATAGGTGGGGAGAAGTAGCTTCTCAGAGTTATATAACTCAGAAGGAAGAGAAGGAACCTCCCGAGCGCAGAGAGGAAACAGCTCCGAATTAAACGTGGATTGAGGGGTGCGATAACATGGAAAGTTGGAGATGGCAATGGGGAATATGAAAAAATGGGAAGAGCCCAGGATGTAGATGGTGTTGGCCGGTGGAGATAATGGCGATGTGAGGAGGTCATTGCGATGGAACTGTTGAAGATGTTTAGTTTGATTTCTGGGAG
>JABUQX010023761.1:82500-97500 GCA_015478945.1 Trachelipus rathkii | reverse complement strand
CTTCTTCTCTAACAGAGTTTTTTTGGCTACATTCATGCATACATTAACTCATTATTGTAATCTTTTACAAACTACAAAGGTTTTACATTGTTTTTAATTTTTTCACTTTTATTATGGCCTCAGGAATGATATACCTGATAAAACCGAAACAGCGGATCCCCTTAACAAACAATTGAGGATGTGATTGTCTTACTCATTATAATATTCACTAATTGAGGCTTTTAGTAGTAGCATACTTTATACATCAAAAAATTCATTTGCACGAAATCAGATCTATTCTCAATATATATATAATATATATAATATATAAATTAATATATATATATATATATATATTTATATATAATATATATAATATATATTATATATATATAATATATATATATATATTATATTATGATTATATATATATATATATATATATATATATATATATATATATATATATATATATATATATTATATATATAAAATATATATAGATAATAATTTTATATATATATATTAAATATATATATAATATATATATATATATTATTATATATATATATATATATATATATTTATATATATAATATATATATATTAATTTCATAATTAAATAACTTATTTAACACTTGTTACAGAATTATTATTTTTTCCCTTATTCAATTAATATTATTTAAATATTATTTCTTTATTATATGTTAATCTTATTTTACTTTTTTATAAATTATAAACAAATATTTTATATATATACTAATAATTTCTTTTCCATAGTTTACATCTGTATATAATTACTGAAAAGGAGAAAAATGATTAAATGAATTTATCAATTATTATTATTATTATTATTATATATTATTATTATTATTATTATTATTATTATTTTTTAGTAATTATTATTATTATTATTTTTATTAGTTATTGTTATTACTATAATTGATATTATATTATTCTTATTATTCTTATTTTAATTATATATTATTATATTATCATTATCATTATCATTATCATTATCATTATCATTATCATTATTATTATTATTATTATTATTATTATTATTATTATTATTATTATTATTATTATTATTATTATTATTATTTATTATTATTATTATTATTATTATCGAATGCGATCATTATTATTATTATTGATTATTATTTCATTATTATTATTAATTATTATTATTATTATTATTATGTTATTATTGTATTGTTGATGTTTCTGGTATTATTATTATTATTTCTTTATTGTTTGATTAGATTGTTATTAATATTATGAAATTTACTATTCAGATATTAATTTTATGTCTTTTTAAAAAAAAAAAAACAGGAAAAATTGCCAAAAAGGAAAAAAAAGAAACCCATATGTAAAAAAGAAAAGCGAAAATCTTTTTCTTTTCAAACACTGTAAAGAAATTCATCAACAAAATGAAAATAATAAATATATTTTATAAACGAAGAAAATAGGTTAAAAAAAAAAATTAGTAAAAATTAATAGGGGAAAAATTTATTTAAATGCTATGAAAAAATATAATAATAATAATAATAATAATAATAATAATAATAATAATAATAATAATAATAATAATAATAATAAAAATAATAAATAATAATAATAATAATAATAATAATAATAATAATAATAATAATAATAATAATAATAATAATAATAAATAATAATAATTCAAATAATAATTCAAATAATAATTCAAATAAATTCAAATAATAATAATAATAATAATAATAATAATAATAATAATAATAATAATAATAATAATAATAATAATAATAATAATAAAATAATAATAATAATAATAATAATAATAATAATAATAATAATAATAATAATAATAATAATAATAATAAAGTAGAATTGTTTTAGTATTGTAAAATAAGATTGTGCGAAAGATTAGCAAGTGTACGAAAAGGGCAGAAAAGTGAACGTGCGGAGGGTTGCAATTTCACTCACTATCATCTAACGCACTTTATAGGGTGAAACCCGAAAATTGGGGTAACTTGAAAAGCCTATTGGGTTGTTTAGGTAAAATCTGTCGTAGCTGTTGCGTGGATCGCGGTTCATTATCTGCTCTCTGTTTGACAGATTATTCTTTCTGCAATATATATATATATATATATATATATATATATATATATATATATATATATATATATATATATATATATATATATATATATATATATATATATATATATATATATATGTATGGAGAGAGAGAGAGAGAGGGAGAGAGGGAGAGAGAGAGAGAGAGAGAGAGGAGAGAGAGAGAGAGAGAGAGAGAGAGAGAGAGAGAGAGAGAGAGAGAGAGAGAGAGAGAGAGAGAGAGAGAGAGAGAGAGAGAGAGAGAGAGAGAGAGAGAAACGATAGATAGATAGATAGATAGATAGATAGATAGATAGATAGATAGATAGATAGATAGATAGATAGATAGATAGATAGATAGATAGATTGTTTTTTTTTTTTACATGATACCACCACTCACGGACAATGCCCTTTTCAAAAGGAGGGGGCAAAAAAAAAAGTAAACAAATAAATAAATAAATAAATAAATAAAAAAAATACATAAAGAAAAATAAAAATTAAAATAAATGGAAAGTAAACCCACCCAGTCTTGCCTAACGCAGTTCCCTCAGGTGGGCGCAGACGCGGGACTTAAATAGAGGAAGATTAAATAGATAGATAGATAGATAGATAGATAGATAGATAGATAGATAGATAGATAGATAGATAGATAGATAGATAGATAGATAGATAGATAGATAGATACTATATTTCAAGAGGTTACACATCTAATAACCTACGGATTTATTTAGCAAACACTAAAAGATTTCAATACCAAACATTGCTACTTCAAGAGACCGCGTTGCTTAAGTAATCTTTCATATTAGAAGGCATGCGCGTAGTAAATATAAAACTCTAAAATTCTCGGATTAAGAGAACGGATTCCAATCACCTGTTGCAAAATTTGGTTATACAAAATAACCAAATGAAAGACGACATAAAAAGGAGAGAAATGCCAATCAATATGGCTATAATTGGAGCTTTAACATGAACTTTTCCACAGTCACAGGATCCTAAGTCAAGAACGTATTTACAGCCCCTGAAAAGTAAGATATATATATATATATATATATATATATATATATATATATATATATATATATATATATATATATATATATATATATATATATATATATATATATATATGTATATATATATATATATATATATACCGGTATATATATATATATTGAGTAGTTTTTCAATTCAGAAAATGAGGTGTATTGAATGAGGTCCTGAACTGATTATAAAAATGAAGAAATTCACTAAATTAACAAAATTTACTAAAGTCAATATTGAAAACTTTGCGTGAAGCAAACATATTATTTTATATTTTAAATAAAATTTAAATTATAAAATAATATTTGTTATTATTTTATAATTTACAAAAAAAATGCAGTAGGAGCAGGAAAATTTTCGAGCTACTTCATTTTCTTTTATTTTGTGTTATAAAATAATTAATCTGATATAAGTGAAGGAGCAACAAAATGTTCAGGTTAGTTCTTTTTAAATCATTTTATACACAATAAATTTGGAATTTAAAAATTATGGAGAATTACGACTTATAATTTCTGGCCAATGAACTTTGGAGAATGAAAAGGAAAAGTTTTGATTTTCCAAGAAAAATTTGGACCTTATTTATTATAGCGAAGTAAGCCAATTTTCTTTAAAATTATTATTATTATTATTTCAAACTTAAATAAATTGCCTTAAATGATCTGAAAAAAAATGAAAAAAAATCTTGAAAAAAGTTATGAAATATAAATATTGCAAATGCCCTCGTATTCCCTGACCCGTGAATTCTATGGAAATAATACAAAAGGTATCTGCTAGTATTAAACTTTTGGATAAAATAGTAAAATTTAATTTTACACTCCATAAATATCAAATTAGGAGACTCTATAACTTTTTTCAGGGTTATTTCTAGAGGTTTATTTTACGCTTCTCTTTCAGTGCAGCTAATTTCAAACACTTCCTGTAAGATTCATGAAATCGGCTCATGCCGCAATTATTGATAAAGTTGCCATATTGGAAATTTATAATTTTTTTTCAGGTTTATTTCTGTTTCTTCCCGTCTTTTCAGAGTATTGTAAACATTTAATATAGCTGTCATTAAAATCGATTTGCTTTGCTAGGGACAGAAAATTTTATTGAAATTTGCAAGAGGAAAATTTGGACCTAATTTAATTAATTTCACTCGATCTGCGCAAAATCATAAGCAAAGGGTGTTATTGAACGAGTTCTAAAACTTCAATTTAGAGTTTTTTAACTAAAACTTTGTTTTGCAGTGCCAATTTAATGCCAGAATTTGAATGTTGTTAATTACTGGCTCTCAAAATATTTTTTGCAATGACTCTTACTGTATAAAGTGTAATTTCTTAAATTAAATTAAATTAAATTTATTGATCTTCATTATTGGCATCATGGATGGTAAGATAAAAAAAAAATTTGAATTGTATCCATGATATGGGAGTGGTTGATATTGTAAAACAAATCATTAGCTTTTAAAGTATCAAACTTTATGTCTAGCTCACTTCAAGTGTTATTTTTATATTTTTTAAGATTTTTTTTTACTAGATCGTTAGGAAATAGCCTGGAGTTCCCAATATTCACACAAAATTCATGAGAAAGCTGGGCACCATTTGTGCAACGAGGACGACGCATTGGTGGCGGAATGCGAGAGGTCAACTGACTCGAACACCTGTCGTTGTAGTACCCATAGTAAAGAGATAGAGCATCAACGTCACGTCGCAGAAGAAATAGAGGGTCAAGGGAGTTTGAAAGTAGGGGGCAGTTTATTAATCTTATAGCTTTAGCCTCGACCCTTTCAATAGAAGGACGGAACCGGAGCCCCACAAATGTGGGGAACAGTACTCCATACAAGGGCGGATAAGACCCTTATATAATAGCAGTAACTGTTTAATAGAAAAAAAATTCCTGCAAACCCCCAGTTTCTTTGAAGCTACCTTAGCAACCGTTATGGTGTGAGGTTTCCAAGATAGTTTCTTGTTTATGTTCAGACCAAGAATGTGTATGTTGTCCACAGGCGAGACGGGAGAGCCGCCGTCGAAGAAGATAGGATAGTTGGGAGGTGTCTCTGAGAGGGAGATGGGAAAAAGTTGAGTTTTTAAAGAGTTGAATTTCACAAGTTTGCGGTGACATCACCGGGAAATCCCATCCAGATCGGCAAGAATAGAAAAGGAAAGCTGATGTTGAGAAACAATTCTAGAAGCAAAAGGGAGAGCAGATTTGAAAAGAGTGTAAGAATGAAGAGTTGAGTCATCGGCATAAGAATGAACAGAGTTAGATGAGCAGCTGAGAAGATCGTTAATGAAAAGTAAGTGTAATGCTGGAGATAGAACAGAACCTTGCAGAATGTCACAATTAATAGGAAAGGAAGAAGCGGGCACTTCATCAAGTGCTGATATGGATTTATCTGAGAGGAAACTAGACATAAGTGAGCAAAGAGAAAGAGGGAGGGAGCCCAAAGGAAGGGAGCTTAGAGTGCAGTAACGCATGCCATACCCGGTCAAAGGCTTTCGATATGTCAAGAGCCACCACGCACGACTCCTCATAGTCCCTAAGGGTAGAAGACCATAGATCAGTGAGATAGGAAAGAATGTCACCAGTTGACCTTTTACGTCAAAAACCATACTGGTGATCTGAAAGGGCGGAATGAGATTCCAGATGATCCAAGAAATGAGAGTTGAGAAGAGTTTCAAAGATTTTAGACATCATACAAGTGAGAGTTATAGGTCGACATTTGGAAAGATCAGAAAAAACGGCTACCTTTCTTCGGGATCAGTTGAACATATGCGTGCTTCCAGCATTGTGGGAAAGTGTTAGAATTAAGACATAGAGATTGAAGTCGAAAGAGGACAGGCGCCAGCTCGGAAGCACACTTCCTCAAAACACGGGGAGGAATGCCGTCCGAGTCACTAGCCTTCCTGACGTTCATAGATCTTAGGATCTCATGAACTCGATCATGTGTAATCACAGGAAGATTCATGGAACACCTGAGAGGAGAAGGAGTAGGAGGAGGGTTTCCAGAATCGTCCAGGGTGGAATTAGTTGATAAAGGGAGGCTAAAGAGATTAGCCTTTTCAGAAGGAGTATTAGCTACAGATCCGTCAGAGCGAATAAGAGGAGGAGGAAAGGCAAATTTACAGAGGTTATTAGAGATGTTTTTGGCTAGGGGCCAGAAATTTTTGTCAGGAGATCCTAGGAGGTCAGCGCACTTATTTTTGGTGAAAACACGCTTAACCTGACAAATAATACCCTGCAACGATTCTGAGCTGAATGAAAATTAGCAAAAGTGATAGGAGAAGAAGAGTTTTTTCATTTCCGATAGGAGTTGTCTGTGTCGTGAAGGGCACGAGAACAGATTCCATCGAACCACGGCTTTTGAGGAGGAAAATGTTTAGTAGAATGTGGAAAGATCCCTTCCCATTCCCTTGGATATCACGGCCCCTACTTTTCAGCAGTCGCCGAAACGTCATCGGAGTCAAAGCAGGATTCATACCAAGGATAGGTAGCATAGAAGCGAATCAATGCCCCCAACTAGCCTGATTAAAGTGCCAGAAAGTATTTTTAGAGCATAGTGGGGCTGCTGAAGAGAAAGTGTTATAATTAGGAGCTCAAAGATTGTGGTCAGAGTTACCAATAGGAGGGAAAATTGTGTATCGGAAATTGTGAAAAATAAGTTGTAGTTAGATATATTAAGCTTACAAGAGAAGATTCCCAGGATAGTTGGGTCTCAGACAGAAGTAAGAGGTTAGGATGAAAGTTAGAGAGATGATATTCTACAGATTCGAAATTAGCTTCTAGGCGACGGACGTTGGCAAAGTCAAAGTCCACCCACCCAAACACGTCCACTCAGTCTTGTCATTTGTACATTCACACTCCCACACAAAAACACACTCACACACACAGATTTACGTACATAAAAAACAACAACAAATAAATAAATGCTATATATATATATATATATATATATATATATATATATATATATATATATATTATATATATATATATATATATATATATATATATAAATAAATACATATATATATAACAATATTATATATATATATATATATATATATATATATATATATATATATATATATATATATATATATATATATATATATATATATATATATATATATTATAGAAATATATATATATATATATATATATATATATATATATATATATATATATATATATATATATATTATTGATATATATTTTTTTTTTATATATATATATATATATATATATATATATATATATATATATATATTAGGGTGATAACTTTTGATTTTTTTTTCTCGAAAATCATTTCCTGTAGCACGAATGGATGAAATTTTACCTATTAATGACTAAAATGACGTTTATTTCAATAGCCATATGGAGCAAAACATTGAACTTCCCGCATGTATCTGATCAATCTATTTGTGCAAAATTAGCAAAACTTCTGAAAGACTATCAGAGCTGCAGAAAGAAACAAACCTTTGATGCATTGAATGAACTGTTTGACGTGATCAAGGTTAAAGGCGAATGGATGTGCAAAGAGGATGATAACCTCTACAAACTGCAAATTGAGAGCAATGGCCAGGTTGGTTATTCCACTGGCAAACCTTCTTTTGCCAAGACCATCCACCAATACAAGCGAAAGAAGGCAATGGAAGCGACTGTGTCCACAATTACCAGCTCACGCCACCTGATTGTTCCGGAAGTAGCACGGACTCAACCGACAACAGCAAAGACAGTCCTTGGGAGGGTGAGAATGCAGCATCAACGAGCACAAGGAAGCATAACCGTCTTGTTACAAGCTCAAAGCTGTCGTCCCACGGAGCAGCAAAGGTGTGCCGACAGCTTTCGGGTGAGGGCACTGAAATCCAAACCCCATGTCAGTAAGCAATCCACAAGGCTATCTACACAAGAGCTGCTCAGGTGAAGAAGCACTTGGTGAGCACGCTTCATCTGGAGAAGTGGAGCATACACTTTGACGGCAAACATATTGAGGGCTTTGAATAACAGGCAGTGGTCCTCAAGAATGAATGAAGCAAAAGAAATTAAGTTGACTAAGCTCAAATTGAAAGACGGGAAAGCTCAAACAATAGCAGAAGGACTTAGGAATATGTTAGATGAGTTCAACATGTGGGGATCAATTGTGATGATTGTTGCCGACACAACAAGTTTGAATACCGGCAAGAAGACAGGCGTTGTTGCTCGGCTGCAGTAAATGTTCGAAGAGAAAGGTTACCCCAAACCCAAGTTCATCAGTTGCCAGCACCATGTCCTGGATCGCGTTCTTCGCGTTGTCATGAACGATGAGCTCCATGGGTTGACTAAATCACCAAACATCGAGTGCTTCTTTGTGCAGGATTTGATGAGAAATTACGATAAATTGAAAGCAGACTTCATCAACGGTAAAACTGAGATTAAGGAAACAGGCGGATGGAGAGACAACACGAAGTTTCTCTACCACCTCACTCGTGTCTTCCGTCATTACAATGAGAGGAATGAGATCCCCTTCGTGAAGTTTCAACAGATCCCAAACATCAGCAATGCACGCTGGAACTCTCGTGCAATTCCAGCCCTTCTTGCGTTTATTCTTATACCTGAAACCCGGAACAGGCTGCGTAAAAGCTGTTCATTCGTTTCCTACTCATGGGCGGACCATTGGTTCAGCAGTCAATTGTTCCGCGCTGAAGATTTTGATGAACTATCTGCAGCTATGAATGACTACCCAACAGGTCTCAAGTGCTTGAAATCCCACTCTAAAACAAATGAATCTCCAATCAACAATGCCCGAAACAACCAGTGCTGTGAGCTTGCGATCAAAGTTATGCAACACATGCACGACTTCTGCCGACAAGGACAACCTCCCACTGAGATTCATCCTGTCCAATAACATTATCGTGAATAATTGACTTCCTTGTGTGTTTGATGACCCTATATAATGTTGTAATATTTTATCTGCTCACAGTGACCTTCAAAAATGGGCAAAAATTCTGATAAATAAAATTTTTAAAATCATTTTGTGCGTGAGTTTTTTTTTATCAAATCACCTTGAAAGTAAGATTTAATCTAATCTTTAATGAAAGCTCATCAAATTATGATACAGAAATGAGGTTGTATAAAAGTCATCACCCTAATATATATATATATATATATATATATATATATATATATATATATATATATACAGTATATATATATTTTATATATATATATATATATATATATATATATATATATATATATATATATATATATATATATATATATATATATATATATATATATATATATATATATATATATATATAGTATATATAAACAGTGATTTCATATTTTTAATGGCCCTATTTAAGAGATTCACCTTGCAATAGCAAATAATAAGATAGTTTTTTGGATTAACGAAACTCTGCTTTGTTTATTGCTTTATTAATTATTTCTAATGTCTAATTTACAGTAACACAAATTAAGTTAATTCACTGTTGTTAAAGGTTAAATGTTCAAACTTTAAAGATCAATTTATTATTTTAAATCTGACTCCAATTAATTTACAAATTTTGAGCCAACGACAGTGCCACTATGCTATCGCTTTGGCCTCTCAACTCTTAATGCCCTCTTCCAATAGGGCGCAGTGACAGCCCTTGGGAGAAAGAGTCTCATTGGTTACTTTAATAATATAAAAAAGAATGAAACAGTTATGTAGGATTTTATAACATGTAAACCAATTTACCTTTACACAGGACTTTCTTTGTACAAGATTTCTTATAGCTGTGCACCAGAAATCCGTTCATAAGAGAACGGTCTTGGTTGCACTTACATACATCCTTTATAATTTTATATGGACCGATTTCATGGTATATATATATATATATATATATATATATATATATATATATATATATATATATATATATATATATATATATATATATATATATATATATATATATATGTGTGTGTGTGTGCGCGCGCACGCGCGCGCGCGCGTATGTACGTGTATTTGTGTGAAATTGTATAGTATTAATTCAAAAGGTAAACAGTGGATAATCGATTTTTGTTTCAATTTCCGTTTTGTTTGCTTTAAGTTATTATCAGAGGCGTTAAGTCCTTCTTTTATTCTACCCATTTGATTTATTCTCAAGTCTCTGGAACGAACAATCATTACTGATACGATCAACGTTTGCTTAAAAAAAATAAATATTTTGTGTATTTGAAAGAGAGTGTGTGTTTTTGTGTGTGTGTTTTTGTGTGTGTGTTTTTGTGTGTTTGTGTGTGAGGATGTGTGTGTGTGTGAGGATGTGTGTGTGTGTGTATGTGTGTGTGTGTGTGTGTGTGTGTGTGTGATGTGTGTGTGTGTGTGTTTGTGTGTTTGGTATGGTGTACTATAAGAAATACTTACTGTGGACATCTGCATTTATGTACCGTGCATTCTAACCCTTCAACACATTCGTTCGAATCGTTGCAATCTTCTCCAATAATAGCCTTCCTTTCCACGCAATAACCTCTGTCATAATCGAATTCATGTTTCCTGAAATTGAATCAAATCACAGTTAAAATAAAGTTAAAAACGTTTTATCTGCGTTCGGAAACTGAGCACTCACTGATACCTTGTAATTTCTCTATACTCCGTGAGCGTAGACGTCACGATTCACTACTGACCACCGTTACAGCTACGCAAAAAAAAACGTCATATCTTTTGGGGATTTTTCATTCAACAATGTCTATCGTGTATGAGGTGCTCAATGCTTTTATCTTTGTAATTGCATAATAGCCTGATTAAATTTTAAATGATATAAAGATTAATTTAGTTTCAGAAAGCAGCTATTAAAATTTCATTTCCGATCTGAAGAAAACTCTATTACTGCAACCTAGTCCGCATTTAAAATAATTTTGAAGAAAATTTGCTGTTACTAACTTATAAAGTGGCTAGCGAGGCAAAGGCAAAGAAACTCCCCATAGGGGTGTCCGTCCTCGTTAAAGGGCAAAGGTCTTTGAGGTGCAAACAAAAAATAAATGGCCAGTTTTAAATCTTATCTTAAGATAATGGCACATTATCGCTAATGTTTAACTTAAGCGGTTCTTATAAGAACTATCAATTTTCCTTCATTAAAATGGGGAGACTCATATTAAAAGGCAATTTGATACTCCCCCCTTTGGAGGAAAATGCCAAACAAGGGGAAGCATGAATGGATTTATCATTGGTTTAGTTATTACTCTTTTTCTTTGTTAACAATTCTTTGTTAAATGTATCTTGAATAACATGGTATTAATAATATTGTATCATATTTGCTTTCTGATATTATTATTATTAAAAATATTATATTATATTTCTTTTATGACATCATTATTAATAATATTATATTTGTTTTATGACATTAATATTAAATATTTCTATTTATTAGGTAATATGCTTTCAAATTAAATTTTATTGCTGTTACACCATTATGTATATACTATATCATTACAAAGTCAACAAAGAAAATGTTTTATTTATATAATTATTTAAAAAATAAATTGCTTTAATAAATAATAATTTGTAAAATTATTTATTGCATTTTCATTGATTGTTGAAAGCAAGTACTTAAAATTATTGATGTTTAATATAAATAAAAAATAAGTATATAAAAATAAAAATAATTGATTTTCAATATAAAGCAAAATATTTATTTCCATGTCATTTAACGAATCTTATAAATTTAAATGAATATTTAAGCTTATAAAAATAAGAAAATGATCAGATTACAAATCATGGTCGACAAATCTAATAAAAACAATGGAATTTGTTAATGACGATCAATGAAATGGTCTAAAATATAATTTCGGGGCTATTTTTAAGGTTTTAGGGTAATTTTCGAGACCTTGAACTGACTACATACATAAATACATACATACATACATACATACATACATACATACATACATACATACATACATACATACATACATACATACATACATACATACATACATACATACATACATACATACATACATATAATACTTTCGTTACTTACACATTATTATTTTAATTTCTTTGAATAATAATGGCTGCATTTTACCTTAAATAGAGACATATTAAAGTTACTTAGTACTACTACTATAAATTACATTAAAGATATTGCAAAGAAAAATAATAATAATAATAATAATAATAATAATAATAATAATAATAATAATAATAATAATAATAATAATAATAATAATAATAATAATAATAATAATAATATTAATATTAATATTAATATTAAATATTAATAATAATAATAATAATAATAATAATAATAATAATAATAATAATAATAATAATAATAATAATAATAATAATAATAATAATAATAATAATAATAATAATAATAATAATAATAATAATAATTATAATAATTATTATAATTATAATTATAATTATAATTATAATTTAATTATAATTATAATTATAATGATAATTATAATTATAATTATAATATAATTATAATTATAATATAATTATAATTATAATTATAATTATAATTATAATTATAATTATAATTATAACTATAATTATAATTATAATTATAATTATAATTATAATTATAATTATAATTATAATTATAATTATACTAACAATAACAATAACAATAACAATAACAATAACAATAACAATAACAATAACAATAACAATAACAATAACAATAACAAGTGCTAGCCTTCAAAAGAAATTGCTTGATTTAAATGAAAATGAATTAAAGAATACTTAAGAAATAAGACCCTAAGACTTACCTTATGCACATGCAGGTACAATTGAAGCATTGCATGTTTATATCTGTACAATCTATTTTTGTATTTTTGCAGCACTCTGACATGTATACTGAAAAATATACATATGCGTCTTATATATATATATATATATATATATATATAATATATATATAAAAAAATATATATATGTTCTATATATATATATATATATATATATATATATATATATATATATATATATATATATATATATATATATATATATATATATATATATATATATATATATATATATATATATATATATATATATTTATAGTGCTGCGTGAGTTTTCAATACATTCTAACTTTTCAATCGGAACCAATAAGTTTTGATTGTCATCAAATAAAGGGACAGAAGAGAGTGATTGGAAAGATGGATTAGTCTGAAATGATTTATTGAAGAAATGAAATAGTCTGAATAATTTACGCAGAAGTGGTTAGCCAATATTTTTTGAGAAGAGAGAGAGAAGTGAGAGCTTTTGTTTGGAGATAGCTGCATCAATTTGAAAAAAAAAATTACAATTTTGGATTTTAAAAATGTAAAATTTTAAACATATAAATTTATTGCATTTGTAATCTGGTTGGAGGAGCTGTAAAATTTCAAAATCAATTCTTTTATCATTTTTGGAATATTAATTATTAAATACAAGAAATAAAATTATAAAGAAGAAATTAAAATAACAAATTGCAGAAGGTGAAGCTGCGTATCCTAAGACAATCGTCGTCATATGAAGAATTTTTTTTTCAAATTCTCTTCCACTGGTAGCAACGTACCGAAAACCCCTTTCTATCACATTAATATTTTCACAAATGGTGGTGATATACCGTATATCATATTAATAATAGCAGTGATACTTGTGATAATGTGATAATGTTAATTAATAATGTGAATAGTGGTGAATAATTTGTTATATATTAATAATAATAGTGATACTTGTGATAATGTGATAATGTTAATAATAAGTGAATAATGGTGAATAATTTAAGATATGTTGAAATATAGTCGATAGCATAACAATATTATCATTAAAAAGTGTATAACATAATAATATTAATATTGAAATATAGGGTAATTGTTACCCAGAGGGTTGTCACCCCCGATTTTTATGAAGATCACAGGACATACTCTAAAAAAATAATAATAAAGAAATGATCAGTCTCTTTAGAAAAAGTTACAGCCTCTCAAAGTTGTTAAAAATCCCATAGACTTTTCAATATTGATCGATCCAGGTTAGGTCTCATTTCAGGCCCTCTAAGTCAGGTTATGATAAGTTTTGTTAGGTATACACAGAGAAAATCTATGTAGAATTAACAAATCTTATCATAACCTGAACTAGGATGGCCCTAAAACGAGCACGAGGCCCACTAATTTTTATTATAAGAAAGTCTATGGGAAAATTTTAAACTTGAAGAGGCTGTAACTTTTTTCCCTAAAAAGACTGCCGATTTTTGTTTTCACTATTCTTCTATATTATTTTTTTTTAGATACTTTTTATTTACAAAAATTTTTTTTTTAATAACAATCCGATGGGCTTTTTTGAAACTTTTGAGAGGCTGTAACTTTTTTTCCTAAGGAGAGCGACGATTTTCGTTTTCACTATTCTTTATTATTATTTTTTAGAGAGTGTCCGGTATTTTCATAAAATCGGGGTGACAACCCTCTGGTTAACAATTACCAAATATAGTAAATTGTAGTGATAATTAGTAAAATATATTTTTGTGTTAAATATTGTTGTTGGTCAGAATAATAATAATAATAATAATAATAATAATAATAATAATAATAATAATAATAATAATAATAAATAATAATAATAATATTAATATTGTATTAATACATAAAATATATATGAGAGAGAGAGAAAAAACACATAACTCAGGGGATATAAAGATATGTCTATATAAATATATATATATATATATATATATATATATATATATATATATATATATAGTGAAGCAGTAAAATAGACAAGTTTTATAATCAACAAAGATAAATTCAAAAATAAGCTTTATATTTCTTATAAAAGGAACAGTTTTGGATGTTACTGAAGAAGTGTGTGTGTGTGTGTGTGTGTGTGTGTGTAGGTGTGTGTGTGTGTGTGTGTTTGTGTGTAGTAG